>SNQJ01S0069018.1:0-20315 GCA_010110895.2 Picea sitchensis
TCTGAGCTCAAGAACACCTTGTAAAGGAGGCATTTCATATTAATATAAAGAGCAGATTTCCTGCATGAGTTTCTGTGTGTCTTTATGTATTTATGAATGTCTTTGTGTGTTCTTTATATGTTGTAGAAGTGCATTTGTAGGGACAGATAGGTTCTTCTACATGTGGGTTCTTTGATTTCAGGTTTGGGGTTCTTTGAGGCTTCATACCAAGAGGGTGTGACAGAATGTTGCGGGGTCTGAAAGCGAGTGCATAGATGCACTCCTGAATTCTGCGGAATTTGGGCAAGGATGTGCCGGGAGGGCGCACCAGCCAAATTCATTGGATTAAGGAGAAACCTCAAGGTTATTGAATACCTTGGAGGTAAGTTTGTGCAGAGGAGGACACAGCAGGAGATAGAATCACTGCGAGATTCTGTGAGAGCTCTGCTAGGAGGGCATTGAGCAGGTGCATATAGTGCACAAGAGAAGGAGAAAGAACCACTGAGGGTTCTATAGAGATCTTCCAAGAGGGCATTGAGCAAGTTCCTATGTGCACAAAGAGAACTCCTTTGAGTTATGGAACATAAAAGTGTCCAAGGGAAGACCTTCACAGGGTTACTGAACACCCTGCAGGCTCAGTAAGGAGTGCTTGAGCAAGAAGTTGCCAGAGGGCATTTCCATCCCTTCAAGGAGAGAAAGGGGCAGAGACCATTGAGGTATGATAAATTGAAGATCAAGAGGATAAAGACATGTGTAAGGAGTGCATAGGTTGAGAACCTCTTCGAGGTTCGAAGAAGACCAAGCTCAGGAGGAACAATGCCTTTGCGCACAGAGAGATAGCTATAAGGAGTGCAAAAGTAGGGGAAAACTTTCAAGGTTTCACAATCCCGAAGCTCAGGAGGAGGAGCATCCCAAGAATGTAGGTGAGACCAAGGTTGCAGGCTTGCAAGAGGAAGTAAAGGCCAAGACCTTTGATACTTCAAAAATCTTCCAAGGAGAAGGAAGAAGCAGAAGCTCAGGAGGGAGATACAGCTACCGTAGGATCGGTGCCGGAAGAAAGATTTGGATCATTGAAGTTTACGTCCAGGTGCAAGCAGGAAATCACAGTGGAGGAGAAAGAGATCTGGGTCGTCAGATCTGGGTGCATGGACCGATAGCCATTGGATCTAGGAGAAGCTACATGAGGTTTAACCCTCGTAAGTGAAGAGGGAACGAAAGGCCTATTTCGACATTTTATCTACCGATAAATACAAAGGGAAAGAGTCAGGACTCTTGATCCACGAAGTCCTAAAGACATCAGAGTCATCCATCTGCGGAGGATGCATGTCACGAGATCCTCATATTTCATGGATTTGGGAATCTAAGAGTGGAATGGAGGAGTCTTTCGACTTCGCAACTTGTGAAGTCTCGAAGCGATCAACGTTGTCCATCTGTGGAGGATGCGTGGCAGTGATCAGAGAACTACCAGGAGTTTGGTTACTGGGAGTTTGAAGGACCAGGGATCAGTGTCGTTGGGGTCGCAAGTACCGAAACACTGAGAGTACCGGGACCGTCCAACAGGAGGACACGTGGCGGCGATTGAGGCATCGGGAAAATCCCTGAAAGGATTATACCATGGATCCTCTAGACAAGAGAAGAGCAAAGGGTTACACTGGAGATCATGAAGTCCTAAAGTGTGAAACCCCAAAACGTTGAAGGGATGCGATAGGAAGCCGGCATTTTGGCATATCGGGGATCGAGATTTCGGAAGTCCTAGAGACAAGGAATCTGAGCTCTTGTGGATGAAAACCCCAAAGTCCCAAAATGTGACATAGAGAGGAGTGGGGTTGCGGTCACACCTGGTATCGAGATATCAGGATTCAGGATTTCAGGGATCCCTCAGACATAAATTTGGAACACTTCACATTAGAAGTTCCAAAGTCACGAAACACGACACATCCTTTGAGAGGAGAAAGTCAGGCCAGGGATTTCGGCATTTTGGGGATCAACATTTCAGCTGTCCCAAGGACTAAGAGCCAAGCTCTTGATATTGGAAATCCTGAAGAAGGTTGCGGTCATGGGGAAAAGCGGTCACATGGACCGAGATGCGGGCCAAGGGCTAATCGATGATTGAAGTTGTTTTCAGTATTTCGGCCTATCAGGTTTTGGGGGATCGAGGAACCAAAAACCTCGATACAAGGATTCACAAAGTCGTGAAACCTGAAAATTAATTGTTGGCTTGGCCGAACAGGTGAAGACTCTCGCCTGGTATATGTTGGCACATGTAGGGTTTTCGAGAAAGGACCCGTGGATCGAATATTGAGGTTTCGATAGGGATCCAAAAGAGCATCTTCAGCTCAGGGAATATTTGAAACGATCCTGTGAATGGATCTCAGCCAGAGGGCTGGGGGTCTGCGTCATCTAATCACCCCATGTGAGTGTGTCTCCCATACTTCTGGTGGTGTATATTTTTCAAGATTGGGTTCTTGAACTTCTTCGTTGCGCTCTGAAGGCCCAGCCTCTGCCTATCACTTATCGAGGATCTGAGTATCGAGTGAAATGAAGGCATCAGGAGTAGGCTCAATACTTACTTGTGGATCGGCTGTAAAAAGGCCAATTTCCTTTTGTGGGGATCCTTCCTCTGGCTCGTCTGGTTTTGACTTGTCCTTCGGACTGTCTTCTCAGGTCTTCGGTGCATCGGGCCTCTTTGGGTCAAGAACACTTTTGAATTATATTTCCTTTGGTGGGACCTCCTGGGTTTAGATCCTGGGATCAGGAGAAAAAGTCTTCTCAGGTCCATTTTCTTCTTAGACATGCATAGGGGTCCCGAGAGATGCCTCTGGGCTCTCATCATCACTATATATATTTATAAACTCACTCAAAGGATTAGGCGCACTTGTTTCCACTAATACTCGACCCGTCTTTGGTTGAGTCATCACACCTACCAGTGATTTGGTTGGTGGCATTGTGGATTTAGGGTCATCTGACCCATTTGTGTTATCAAGGTTTATGAAATCATGGTCGTTTGGCCCCTTCAGGCTTTCTTCTGGGCTATCGGTCAGAAGCCTTGGAATCCTGACGAGGTCCAGGTTATCCCGCATCTGATTCATCATCTATTGGGCATGTTTATACATGAGTGCCCCTCTCTCCACCGTATCCTGAGCCTCAGGGAAATTCATGTCTTGTACTTGAGATATCTTAGAAATATCTGGTGTTTGGGTGGCTTCCTAGGGAGCTTCCACTGCTTCGACCGATTCATATGCTCTCCTTTCTTCCCTTGCCCTGAGGACCTCTTGAGTCGATTGTTCCAGGACTATTTCTTGATCATCCAAATGCATGGCCTTGAACCTGGGTGCCTTAGGTTCAGCCATCCTTTCCACCACATCACCCCATTTTTGAGCATTTTCTATGAAGATCTCATCCTCAAACCTGTCATGGGCGTATGGCTAGTAGGAAGATACTTGTGATGCGTACTTCAGGACTAAACCATTTGGGTCGTGCTTGTGAAAGTGGCCAGTCTAGTATCAGAAATCCAGTTGATTCAACCCTTCCTGTTTGGCTTGAGTAGTTTCTTTTACCATGTAGAAACCTATATGGAATCCATAAGGTATGAGTGCCCGCTTCTTATCTTTTACTAGAGTATCATTATAACCTTGCAGGATGGTCTGGTAACACATTTATCCGATTACTAGTCGATCAGGGACATACACAGGTAATACATGGGGTGCTCTGGTGGCACTAGAAACCTTAATGTAGGTATCACGCTCATCTAGATACTAGTGTCCAACTTTCAATAAAATATTTTTGGTTGCATTCGATAGCCTTGGGAACTCTTTCTTAAAAAACAAGGAATAAATGCATGCAATGAACTGATCGTAGATGAGAGATTAGGATTTCTTGTGCCTGTTCTCCCACAAGATGACGAAATATACATGGATTGAGAATTCTGATGTGTTCCAGCTTAATTTCATTTCGGCAAATACATTTTTGGCACAGATGACGTCCAATAGATAAGATTCCATGTAGAAATATGGAGTCTCTCCTTCCTTTGGTGTATGAGCTTCTCATATGCAGGTGCTCATTTATTTGGAAATGATGGAACCAAAGTTAAAACCTATTCCAGAAATGGATACCATATAATCTAGAGGCATCCAAGCCTATGAAAACCTAGAGAAGTCTTTCTCCCCATGAAATTGACAGAGGAGGGCCATTAGATAGATGTACGACTCCCTTAGATTGGTCGTTAGGTACCAACCAGAGTTCCGATTGGTAAAAATTTTATCCTCTCTCCATCATGACGCCATCACCTTGTTGGTATCGTGTTTCTCATAGAAGATTACAACCAAATCGGTGTTTAGTCATTCTTCTAGCTGTCTGAGCTTGTAGTAATTCTACACTTCCATTGGAAGGAAAACCCCGACACACCCGCCATTATCTTCATTAATCAAGCATCTTTGTGTGTCAATTTGATCGATAATCCAATTCAGGAGTTCTATGCAGGGGAATGTCGGAGTCATGCTCGCCACCATGTGTAGATACGCCTTTCAGACATTAAGGAGGACTTCATCGTCGAGTTTTCTTGTATCGGGATCGCTATATGGGGTATATTCGGGGAATTCTTCTTGCTTGATTTTCTTGAAAATCTCTTCCTAGCATGAGAATACTGTCTTGGTCCTAATGTTCGAATCTGTGTCTCCAAAGGTCAGAGTCTAAGCAAAAACCTCCTTGGTGGATGTCTTGATGACGGGCACCGGGTTTGGAGCAAATTCCAGTTGTTTTGCAACCATTGGGGAAGAGCCTTCTCCTATTTGTGGTTCCTTTAGCTTTGGCGCTCTCAAATATTTCCTGGTGGTTGGTTTCTTCGGATGCATTGTCCCTGTAACTGAAAACTATCCTTTTGGCATGTGTATAGGATAACATTGGATGAAAACGTATGGAATCAATCATAAAACACCCATAGGCCGGTACATACCTGTAGTTCTTGCTAACTATTGTTTAATACTGATTGTACCTTGGAAGCTTTCCCTGGATTTCTCTTCTTGCTCCTATGGATGTTCCGAACTTCTTTGCGCACAGAATAATCTTGTTTACAATGAATCAAAAGGATTTAAAGGGAGAGATCCTACCATTCGTATCAATCAATTAATTCGAGTGATGGGTGAACTTCAAAAGAACCTATTGTTGAATCTTTTCAAATAAATTCTACATGAGTTGACAGCGGGGGCATGGAGGGTGATGCACTGTATCGATATGTTCAAACGGTCCTTTTCCATTTGTGCATGAATTAGCAACTAATGTGGGATTTTTGAATTAATTAATTCTTTAAATGCTTCAGATCCATCATATCTTGGAGCTAAAACATCCCATCGCATCACTTTCTTAGTGGGAAGATCGAGAATCAACGATATCCTTGTGTATATTCCCGTTGGCATCCTCCAGATAAAACCTCTGACGCCAACTAATTTCTTCTCACAGTGCTGACGTGGCCGAATTGATTCAGGGTGCGGCATGGGTCTCGGAAGTTAGTAACGAATCAGAACAAACTAAATCGTATGTCTAACTACTCGGGCAACGACAAGTGGAAAATGAGGACAGGTGGTTTGGCCATATATCTTAGTGGGAGTCGACAGGAGACATGTATTGGAATTCCAGTGTACTAATAACACCGTAGAATATGAGGCATTAATTCAGGTTCTAAAGAAGGTAATCAACATGAAAGTGCAGGATATCTTGGTTTTCGGTGATTCATAAATCGTTGTTAAATAGATAAAAAATCAAATTCATTGTATTTCTAGTCATTTGAAACATTATCAACAATTGGCTCAAGATCTTAGTAGCAAATTTTTTGCATTTTATATTGTTTCTATATCTAGAATGAAAAATGATAGTGTGGATCTACTAGAAAACATAACTTCTAGACTTATTCCCCCTGAAGATTTTTCTCTAGATAGATTCTTTGTTGAGTTAATTTTTTGACCTTTTGTTCCCGATAACATAACAAATTGGTGAGTCTTTAATGACTATGTTGATATAATAAATTTTCTCTCTTCAGAGAGAACATGTGAAAATGATATCATTGACAAAGAATCACATGATCTTGAGTTAAACAACTCTTCTTCTAAGGATAAAATCAAATATGAAAATATTGTTCCTAAATATGTTGTAAAATTAGAAGTTATTAATGATTTAAAAGACATATTTATAAAACCCACAAATTATAAAACACATGGTTCTACAATGAGTGTGGAACTTATTAATATAGGAATAGATCAAAATCCTCAAAATGTCCATCATGGATTAGGTTGTTCTCCTTTTACGAGTACAACTTTCATAAAGCTTCTTAAGAAATGAAAGGATGTTTTTGCATGGTCATATGATGACCTGAAAATTTTTGATACATCTATAATTCAACACACCATTCCTATGCTTTCAAATGAAAAACCAGTTCAAAAAACGTTAAGGAAAATTCAACTTAATCTTGAAACCCAAACTAAAAATGAACTTAATAGATTGCTTAAAGCAAAGATCATTTTTCTAGTAAGACATTCCAAGTGGGTATCAAATCTTGTGCCTATAAAGAAAAATAATGGAGACATCCAAATTTGTATTGATTTTAGACACCTAAACAAAGCTTCCGAAAAATATGATTTTCCATTACCTCCTATGGAACAAATTCTTCAATCAGTCTCAGGTTCTGAAATAATATCATTTTTAGATGGATTTTTTTGATATAATCAAGTATTATTTCATCCTAATGATAGACCCAAAACTACTTTCATAACTAAATGGGGAACTTACACTTATCAAAATATGTCTTTTGGTTTAGTCAATGTAGGTGAAACTTTCCAACAAGTTATGGATATTGTCTTCGATGGTTTAATCAATAAATTCGTTGTTCTTTATCTAGATGACATAAAACTTTATTGTAAGAATCATTTGGATCATATTTATCATCTTAAACAAGTTTTTGAACAATGTCGAAAGTATGGGATTTCTTTAAATCCTAAGAAATCATTTTTTTCTCTTCAAGAAGGTAAAATTTTGGGATTTATAGTTTCTAAAGAAGATATTTCAATTGATCCTTCTAGATTTAAAAGTATTTCTGAAATTCCTTTGCCTCATAGTAAAAAAATATATGCAATCTTTCCTTGGACAAATTAATTTTGTGAAGCATTTTATCCCAGATTTCACAAAAACAGTTTTACCCTTGCAACGTATGATAAGAAAAGACATGTTATTCAAGAGGACTGTAATAGAAAAAAGAGGCTTTCAATTCTATAAATAAAGTGATCATTCAAGCATCTTAATTACTCTCTCCTAATTATGACAAGGAATTATTTATTTACACAATTTCTTTTGAAAAATATTACGCATCTATGTTATCACAAAAAAATGATCAAAACATAGAAGTACCTACTGCTTTCGAAAGTTCAACATTGTAAGGAGCATAATTAAATTATACCGATGTTGAAAATAAAGCTTATGTAGTATTCAAATCCATCAAACATTTTAGACCTTTCCTTATCAAATCGCATACCAAGGTAATAGTTCCACATCCCTTAGTCAGAAGTTTTCTCATTCAGAAAGATTTAGGGGATAAGAGAGAAAATTGGGTAAAAACGTTACAAGAATATGATTTAGAGATAAAACCTGCAAAAATTGTATGAGGTCAAGGTTTATGCAAGTTATTAACTGAAACCATCGATACTATATCTAAAAATGTGGATAAGGTAAATCTCATTGAATATATACAACAAGTATGTGTTACTCCTCATATTCCCGATTCAAAATATTGAAATTTAGTTTATTATCTAAATCATGGAATTGCACCTTCTCATTTGGACATTAAAAAGAAATGCACTCTAATAATAAAATCCACACAATATCAGTTTATCAATAATGTTATTTCTAGAAAGAACTATGATTCAATGTTACTTAGATGTTTAGAAAAAAAAGAAGTTGATAAAGTTTTATTTGACTTGCATGACAGACCTGCAGGTGGTTATTTTGGAGGTGATACAACTGCAAACCAATTTTTACATGCATGTTATTATTGGCCAACTTTATTTAAATATTCTCATGCATATGTTCGAAATGTAAAATCTATCAAACTTCAACTTGACGAGAAAAGAAATTAGTGTTACCTTTGTAGTCCATCATTTTTGAACACCCATTTGAACAATGGGGACTCAATATCATTCATGAAATTTATCCTAATTCCTCCAAGAAACATAGGTATATTCTTACCACCACCGATTATTTTACAAAATGGATGGAAGCCATTCCCTTGAAATCAGTTACAACTGATCAGGTAATCTCATTCTTGGATTAGTTTATTATTACAAGATTTGGTCTCCCGAGCACATTAGTTTTTTATAATGCATCTTATTTCTTTTCTCTGTGGCTTATGGAATTTTCACTTTAGAAGAGAATTAAAAAAAACATTCTACTAATTATTATCCTCGAGTTAACAGTTTAGCTTAATAAAAAAAAAAAACAATTTAAAAATTATCAAGAAAACTATCAATGATAACCACAAAAATTGGCACAAGGCCTTGATCTATGCATTGTGGGAAGATCAAATTACTTATAAAGCATCATCAGGTACCTCCCCTTACTTTTTATTTTATGGGAAAGAGATTATTCTTCCACCAAATATTTATATACCATCCTTGTCTTTAGTACAATCCATTGACGAACAATCTTGTTCTAGTCTTCAATATCGTACAAATCAGATCTTCAAACTAGAGGAAGTGAGAGATAAAGATAAGAATACTTTTTCTAACCATCAAATGATAATTAAAAAGTGGTTTGATAATAGAGTTTTCGGTAACAAAGATTTTGAAGTTGATGACCTAGTTTTGAAATGGGACAAAGCCCATGAAGAAAAAGGTAAACATTCGAAACTTCAAAAGTTGTGGTTAGGTACTTTTCAGTTTGCGCAGAAAAATGTTTCGTACACTTTTATTTTGCAAACTCTTGAAGGCATAGAGGACTCTTTTCCTATGAATAGGTTCATCTTAAAAAAATATTTTTCCTAAAAGACACTTCATTCCTTGTAAATAGTTGTAAATGTTTTTGTTTGTTTTCATTTTGAATGTATATTTTTGAATTTGGGCCATTTTATTTCTTTCATTTTATTTTTTTATTATCATTTTGGTTTTTGATTTGATATAACAATTGGATACATTTGTTAATCAGTTGTCTTTGAAATTATTTTTAGTACAGAGAGAAACTAATTTGGATTGTTTGAAATGAGAAAATTTCTTTAAACTCAAAGAATAAATCTTATGTCTAGTTTATCTTTATAAAGAATTAAAAACAAGAAAAATAATCTTTAGCAAAGTTTCTTTGGGGTAATATTATTTCCCTTAAAATAAAATAATCAATTGGGAAATAGGATATCATAAGACGAGTAGTTTAGTTCTCATTCCATGTTAAAAAATAAATAAATAACTCTCTATATCATCCCTCATCTATTCTCATCATTGCTCAAATGCAATCAATAAGTCATGAACTAAAGGCAAAAGTTCAAAGTTTAAATAAATAAAATGAGGACATGGGAATTATATGCTAATCCTTCGGGGTACTGAACAAGCCTGCTGGCAGTGGGAAAAGTCTTATATAATATTAAGGTAACTTTGTAGGGGTACTGAACAGGCCTGCTGGCAAAGAAGCAATATCAGGTATAGTGAGTTAAATTTTCAATTATGACATAATGAATAGGCCTTCAAATCAGAAGCTTCCTTTTTGTTACACACCCAAATTCCTCACTTCGACAGTGTCACATTCTCATTGTCGTAAGTGTCGTAAATGTCACAATTTTGTCGTAAGTGTCATAAGTGTCACATCGTTTTTCCATAAAGTGTTGCATCACGAACGACACCATGAAAACACTTGCTACAACCCCTAAAACATGTTATAATAAGAAGCCCCATGATCTGACAGTCAGAACAAAAATTTTCTATGGTAATTTCTCATCTTGGTAACTTTTGGGAAGATCAATGCTCCCATGCTCATACATAGGGAGCGCTAGTGCTCCTTGTCCATATCAGGGAGCATTGCAGCGCTCTGTTGCCCATTCTAAGGGAGAGATGAGTTGGTTGAGGAAATATTGGAAGAAATCCCATTTTCTTCTAAAGACAGTTATGGATGGATCGAGTTGGTTTGGCTCGAATCTAACTCCAGGGTTGCATCTAAGGGAGATATCACAACTATTTGAGCCATATCATCNAGAGATGAGTTGGTTGAGGAAATATTGGAAGAAATCCCATTTTCTTCTAAAGACAGTTATGGATGGATCGAGTTGGTTTGGCTCGAATCTAACTCCAGGGTTGCATCTAAGGGAGATATCACAACTATTTGAGCCATATCATCAACTAATTCCAAATATACCCAAGTTAGTTGAGCCTCTCAAATCCTATAAATGGAGGCATTCCCATAGTAAAGAAAGGAGGAAAAAATCAACAAAGCATTGTTATTTTGATTGTGGATCTTTCGAGCAAGGGTTGGACGAGGAGGACTTGGGGAAGTTGTTGCTACATCATATGAAGGTTTTAAGTTTACTATTGAAGTTATCATCTAATATACTTGGCCTATTTCCTTCAAGTATGTGGTTTCATGTTCTTGTATATGTTTAATTTGATTTTCATAGATGAATTTTCTCTGCCTAATCCATTAGAGTAGAAGGAAGTCGCTTGTTTTTGTTTTTCATTGCACGTATTGATTTGTGCCAGGAATCGGATCAAGTTTGTAGATTGGAGAAGCTACGTTAAATGTCGTAAACAAAGTACATCCTACTTTACCTTCTACTCTCTTTTTCGATAAGAAAAATGAGCTTGTAGGAATGGTAATATCCAAATGATTGTTTCTGTGTTGGTATAGGGGTCAATAATCCAAGGGAAAATTCACCTATCCATGGGGGAATATTTCCATAACACTTTCCTAGTCATAAGACTAATAAATTCCCCTTATACCCTCCAATGAGATTAAGTTAAACAGTACTAGTACTGTTTTATTTTCTTAACTTTTAAAAACTAGTCATAAATATAATTTATCTACAGTTCATAAATTTTATTATTTTTTATGATATGATATATTTTTTCTTTGTCTTATATACAGAGATAATTGGCTTCAGTAGTCTACCACCATTTGTTTTAGAATACAACAACCTCCCCAATTGTGTATTATAAATAAATTTGGGACCCTTCCTTTTTCAATTTTGAAAAAAAAAATTTCTTTCATTTATTTTACTTAAAAAATGTTTTCAGTTTTGTCAATTTTGGTCACACTCCCAACTTCTTTTATTTTTCATTCAATCATTAATGACATTTTCTTGCTAAGATGTTTCTTATTTCATAAATCTTTTGATTAAAATTTGTATCTTTCAAATGTTTCCAATTCCCATATTCTTTGTGATTTCTTTTCATTTACATATATTCCAACGAGCTACAATATTTGACAAGCTACAGTTTTTGATATATTGTTGATTTTAAAACCAATGTTTCAACAATGATTGATCATAATCTACAAAATCCTACTTAGCCTATCATAACCACATATTATTACCCATGATCCATAACAGTGGTTTAATATTTTTTTGTGGTACGTTAGGCCAGATCTAATCATTATAAATTAAAATCAATTTAATTGAAAATTAAATCAAGGTCCTTTCAAATTGCATATGAATAGTCCTCATTTCATGAAGTTCACTGATTCACTTCCATGTATAGTTTTGAACTACGTCACTGTATTCGTGAATTATTATCTATGGTGTTTCCTCCTCAAAATAAGTTTTTAAGTCAAGTATTGAAGCTTTGTTTTCATTTACTTGTAAGCGAGAGTTTGTTAGTTTTTTTTATGAGGGTTTTCAGAACTGCAATGTGGTAAACTGTCAATATGGGAATGATTTCTAGGGTTGAGGCCGATGTTGATCTTATTGAAGCTCAAGAAGATTATTTTCCAACTTTTGAGAGGGTTGGTTGGTTAAAATTTATGTGCATGTTTAATGGTTACAATGTGCAGGTCACCAAAGCTTTCGTGTGAACTTTCAATGGTGAATGCACTAAAATTGGGGATACAGAATTGCATATAGATGAAGAATTAATAGCCATAGTGACTAAATTTCCATTAAGAGGAGAATGTTGGTCTAAGACCAAAAGGGTGAAGGATATTCCTTGGTCTGAAATCTTGGTTTCTCTTGAATGCAAGTACGATTACAAAGGTATGCCCATATCTTCAATTAAATAAAAGTGACATTTTATGTTAGTAATTATTAAGGGATTTATCACATATGAGGGCATATATAGCCTTTACTTTATTATCACTTTCGGATTTTAATCATCTTCATGGGTTATGAATTGAACATGCCAATGTTCTTGCTTAAAAGAATGTCTAAGATAGAACATTTCCATCAGAGAAAGAATCTCAGTTCAGAAAGAAATGTCTTTCATCACGGTTTAGTAAAAATTTTGATTGAATTTCAGTTAGAAAAGAATAGCGATTCGTGGGAAACATTTGTGAAAAGAAATCATTTTCAGGGAAATGCTGAGGCATATTTACAGTCTCACTTTTCTGAAGTTGAAACCCCAAATCTTGTAGAAGATATTGTTTTGCCTTACCCTCATGTTTCTACTCCTCAACGAAACACCAAGAGGGTTACTCGCAGTCAAACTATAAAGTTTAGATTTAGTTTAGAGTCATGTGTTTTTAGTGAAGAACCTCAGGTTTCTTCTGAAGCTTGCAAACAAACTATAGTTTCCTCGCTTTCATCTAAGTGTGACCCACTTGTTACCAAAAAAGATGATGATTCCATTAGTCTAGTCAATTTTATGAACAAGAGGCAAGGAAGGAAAATATCCAGAATGTTAAGAAATACGTCTAGGAAAAATTTGAAAGCTAGTTCTTTTATCCCAGTTGAGGATAAGATTTGGTTACAAATCAAGAAGTATCTTCCCCACAACACATTTCTTCGTAGGAACCAATAGAAAAAGTTGCTAAATAAAAATAGAAGGATAAAACTGAAACTAATCCCAATCTGGAGGTTTCCTTCTAGAAGGAAAAATATTATTCAGTGGTTCCAGTGTTACAGGCTAATATCATTGATTTGGAATTATAAAATCAACTTCTTAGGTAAAAAAATAAATCTTTGATCGATAGCCAGAGGAGACTGGTTACAGGTTCTAAACAAGATAAAATTGAAAGAAGAAGTTAACATTAACTCACCAGGTGTTAATATTTTCGTTAATTTGGAATTCGAGATTGTTCCCAGTAACAGTTAGTGATAAAAATGTTTTAGTTATTGGTATGAGTTTAAAGTTTTTTTAGTTTAGTTTTTATTTTCGTTAATTTTAGTTAATAAAAGAGTAGCTACAGAATTTCAAATTCTGTAGAAACTATAATTTTTGTTTTTGTGTTTTATTAACTTCTGTTTTTTTTGTTTCTTTTGTTTTACAGGTGTAAAAGGAATGTCCTGGAAAACACGAGAAATGGGAAAATTAGTTTCCAGGTAGAATTCTAAAATTAAACAGTTAGTATTTTTTATTTCATGTACTTAGTTAATTTAGTTTGGGGAATTAAACAATTTTGTTATTTTCCCATTCTAAATAGATAATTTTTATGGTTATGGAAGTTAATTTTCATTTTTGAATTCCTTAAATACAAAATAGTGAAGGAAAAACAATCATAGGGGGAGTTTCAGTTTTTTGAAAGAAGAATAAATCTTATGCATTGTTGTACAAGTCTTTTTTTTGATATTTTATTTTGAATCTCTTTGTGATTTTGAATATTAATACAAGAAATCGGTATTTGGTATTGTTATTGATATTCGAGTGTTCATTTTTGAAATCAAAGTATTGTTTGGATTATGTGTTGGCAATATTACAAACTGATTTAGTTAATTATTGCTAATAAATTAGATCAATTTCATTTCTATTTGACACATCATTTCAATGATAATTATCTATATGAATTATTGTTGGGATTATAAGTCTGCACTAATTATTTAAACAGGTTTATTAATTAATTTTCAGTGGATATAATTAGACATTTCTTTTAAAGATCTATATTTTTAGAACATTGTTTACTTTACTTAAATTCATATACTATCTGAATTTGGGGCCGATCATTAGATTTTCTTTTTAGTTTTATTTTCCTTAATTTATTTCTTTTACTTTCATTAAAACTACCTCTCATTCTTAAACATAAAGCAAAATCCTCTTTCATAGAGGTAACTTTTATGATAATTAGAATTAATCTCTTTTTTGTAGATAATTTGAAATCTGTATATATTTATATTTCAGTTGGTTATTCAATAAAAGATAAAATCTCTTCAATCAATTAGAAGGTGTATATATTTTAGATTTAGTTTTTGTAGATTACAATAGTTATAGGTAATTGGACCTAAACTAGTCGGAATCGCCATTTACAATGGATAAGGGTCTAGTTGGGATTCTGACCAGACGAATCCATGAATGTTGAACATGATCATATTTGACTATCAACAGGCATGTAACCTTTTATTATGAAGGAATAAGAAAACAAGAGAGAAAAACGGTCAAGGAACGATGGTTTTCCCGTTTGGGTTTCTAGGGTAAAATCTTTGTGTACTGTGTGTTTTCTTTGTCATTTAATTTCTTGATTAAATCTTTCTTCCTCTCTTCTACTAGGTTTAGTGTGGAAGTGTTTCTCATTTCCTAACATGTGGTATCATAGCTTAGTTTAAAAACCTTGTATATGAGCTAAAACCTAGGTTTAGTAAGATTTGTAAGTCAAAAATCTTTAAAGATTGTGCTTAAATAATGATGAGTAGCTCAAGAATAGAGATAGAAAAATTCAATGGCCATAATTTTGAGTTTTGGAAGCTTAAAATTGAATATCTCCTTGTAGATTGAGAACAATGGGAAGCAAGATTTCAAGGTACGATTCTGACAGATATGCTGAGGGAAGAATGGGAGAAACTCGAGATAAGGGAAAGGAGTATGATTCAACTTTGTCTTGTAGATTTGGTACTATTGAATTTCTCATGTGAAGATTCAGCCAAGAAACTGTGGAACAAGTTGGGGAGCTTGTATCAGTCAAAATCACTAGTAAATAAGTTTTTCCTTAGAAATAAATTGTATATTATAAGGGTGAGTGAGGGAATTTCGGTGACTGAGAATTTAAATGAATTTAATACTATAATAAGCCAATTATCTGTTGTGGATATTAAAATCATTTAGGAGGAGAAATGTGTTAGCCAATTATTCTTTTTTCCAAACTCCTAGGATAGCTTAGTCGTGGCTATATGGAGTAATTCAACCACATTAGCACTAGAAGATGTGGTTGCATATATACTATCAGAAGAACTAAGAAGAAAGAACATGGAAGGATTGATCAAAGATGCATTAGTGGTAAGAGGTCGATCAGTTGATAGAGATAAAAGAAAATTCTCCAGTAGAAATTCTAAGTAGAAGGGTAGATCTAAATCCCTTGTTCATTCGAAAACAAGAATATGTTGGAAATGTTGTAAAGTTAGGCATTACAAAAGGGACTACAAGTTGAAGGAAACATAAGTCATTATATGATCCGATGAGAAGCAGTTGAATGAGAGAAAGACAATGCTAGGTAAAGGAGACAATGTGTACATGGCATCGACCCATACATAGTCGTATCAAGATGTTTGGTTAATCGACTCAGGATAATCCTACCATATGAAACCACATAGAGAATGGTTCTATGAATATTAACGATATGAAGGAGGAGATTTGTTCTTGGGGGATGAATCAACAACCAAAATTGTCAAATGAGGAAGAGTTCAACTTAAACTGTGGGATGATAGGATTAGAACCCTTACATGTGTGCTACATATTTTAGGTTTGAAAATAAACATGATATATTTCAACAAGATGAATGATGAAAGGGTGCACACTCTATTTCAGAAGGATACGTGAAAGATGGTTAGAGGTGTGATTGTATTAATGAAAGGAGGTTTGATTGGATCATGTTGATGGTCTTCAATCCCTTTAATTCAATAGTAGGAACCAAACCCACCACCGAGGCTGAATTAGACTGTGCAGCGTTTAATAGTGGAATGGTTCTCCAGATCTTGCGATCTGGCCGATTAATCGATGGGCTTTACGTTTTCCTGTGAAGGAGTATCCTTCAGTTGGGACTTTCTTTTTTGTATTTTCTCTTAGGTGGGACCAAATTAAGATTGTAAGCCGATATAAACCAACTTGGAAACCAAATAGAATTAAGTTTAACTACTGGAGAAGAGGTTGAGCTTGGGATAACCCACTACGCAAGAATGCAAACGACAATTCTATACCACGGGCCTAGCAATAATACATTAACCATGTGAGCATCTAATTACTGTATGAGATACTAATTAAAAGAAAGAAAAAACATATGCGATAAAACAAAGGCAATCCGAATAATCCACCTACTTAATCATTCATCACATGATAACACAACGATTCATCTTCATCATTAAAGTAAAGAACAACAAAACATTGCACCAGATAACTTGACAAATAGATTTAATTACTCTTACTCATTACAGCATCCTTCATGAGACGAGATAGGAAATAGTTCTTCTCCACGTCCAATCACACATGCATTTGATGAAAATAAATTTGTCTCTGGTCCAACAGGACTTCTCAGTTAAAGCTAGCTCAAAAATAGTTCTTAACAAACCAAAAAAAAGATTCTTGCAACAACTGTCGACCTCTAACTAATTTGTCGATGTTCTTATTTACAACATAAAATTAAACTGAAAATAATGGCTAAGTGTAGTTTAAATGAAACAAAAATCTCCATGTGGAATCCTCTTCTAAGAGTTTCTTTAATAGTCAACCCAAGATATCACTTGAAAGGGTGACTTTTCTCATACTCTAACCAACTGATGAACATCTCCTTCCATGTTTGGGCCCATGGAAATCTGTGTTGTTCCATTGGAACCGCATAAATTCCTCTAACCTCCACTGCATGCCCTAGGTACTTCACCAGACTGGTGTTTAACTGTTCTAGCATAGTCCGAGCTCTAACTGAATGTTCCATAAATAGTTTCACTTGTCTGGGTGCAGTGTCGGTCACCTTCGCTAGCTCTTCGACCCATAATGAATCTTTCCTAGCATGCGATTTGACTATGTCGCACAAGTCGACGAAGTCGTCGGGGGTGTCGAACTCAGGGAGTCATATATCCTTCATTGCTTTGTTGATTTTATCCCAATGTTTATCACATTTGGCCCACTGCTCTTGAATTTCCCAGTGTGGTTCCTGAGACATCTTAGCCCAATACTTGGTTGATGGCTTCATGCGATCAAGACTGATTTTTCCCAACATTTGGATGTCGTGTTCTTCTTTATCTTGACCCTATTGGACTGCATCAATGTATTTGATTCTCTCTATAGCTTGTTGTGCCCTTTCGTACCACCGCTCCATATCCTTGCACGTTGTGAGTGCCATAAGAGTGTCTTCCTAGAGCTCACCTATCTTTACAGTAAAAAGGTGTCACTCGTGTGTGAACTTGTTGTAAGCCTCTTCAAAATCGCTTCTCAGGTATACCATGGTTTCAGTGGTGCCCTGATAGTATTCAACCAGGTGGCGCAAATTTTCTAGTTCATTCAAGGCGGCGGCCAACTCCTTCTCATCTCTTATAGCTCTGTCTAGGGTGGCGTTCGCGATTGCTCTCCCTGCACCAATAAGTTTGTATGTTCTAGCATTTTCTGTGTTTATCAACTCTTCCTCTATAGTGGTGAGGATGGAGCGGTCCAATGTAATCCTCCTTTTCTTGGTGGTCCTTTGGACAATAGTCCACAGGATCAGGGATCTGCTAATCACCCCATGTTAGTGTGTCTCCCAAACTTTCGATGGTGTATATCTGTTCAAGATTGGGTTCTTGAACTTCTTTGTTGTGCTCTAAAGGCTCGACCTCTGCCTATCGCTTATTAGGGATCTGAATATTGAGAGAAATAGAAGCGTCAAGAGTAGGCTCAATACTTACTTGTTCATCGACTGTTAAAATGTCGATTTCCTTTTGTGGAGATCCTTCCTCTAGCTCGTCTGGTTTTGACTTGTCCTTCAGACTGACTTCTCGGGTCTCCGGTGCATAGGGCCTCTTTATGTTGAGAACACTTTCGGCTTCTATTTCCTTTGGTGGGACCTCCTGGGTTTGGATCCTGGGATCAGGAGAAGAAGTCTTCTCAGGTCCATTTTCTTCTTGGACATGCACAGGGGTCCCGAGAGATGCCTTCGGGCTCTCATCATCACTATATATATTTATAAACTCACTTAAAGGATTAGGCACACTTGTTGCCACTAATACTTGGCCCGTCTTTGGTTGATTCATCACACCTACCAGTGATTCGGCCGGTGGCATTGTGGATTCAGGGTCATCTGACCCATTTATGTTATCAAGGTCGTTTGGCCCCTTGAAGCTTTCTTTTGGGCTATCGGTTAGAAGCCTTGGCATCCTGATGAGGTCTGGGTTATCCTGCATCTAATTCATCATCTGTTAGGATTGTTTATACATGATTTCCCCTGGGCCCCTCTCTCCACCGCATCCTAACCCTTGGGGAAATTCATGTCCTGTACCCGAGTTATCTTGGAAATCTCTGGTGTTTCGATGGCTTCCTAGGGAGCTTCCATGGCTTCGACAGATTCATATGCTCTCCTTTCTTCCCTCGCCCTGGGGACCTCTTGAGTCAATTGTTCCAGGACTGTTTCTTGATCATTCAATTGCATGGCCTTGAACCTGGTTGCCTTAGGTTCAGCCATCCTTGCCACCACCTCACCCCAGTTTTTAGCATTTTCTGTGAAGATATCATCCTCAAACCTGTCATGGGGTTATGACCAGTAGGAAGATACTTGTGATGCATGCTTCGAGACAAAACCTTTTGGTTCATGCTTGCGAAAGTGGCCAGTCTAGTATCAGAACTCCAGTTGATTCAACCCTTCCTGTTTGGCTCGAGCAGTGTCTTTTACCATGTAGAAACCTATATGGAATCCATAAGGTATGATCGCCCGCTTCTTATCTTTTACCAGAGTATCATTATAACCTTATAGGATGGTCTGGTAATAGATTTATCCGATTACTAGTCGATCAGGGACATACACAGGTAATAGATGGGGTGCTCCGGTGGCACTGAAAACCCTGATGTAGGTATCACGCTCATCTAGATACTAGTGGCCAAATTTCGATAAAATCATTTTGGCTGCATCCGATAGCCTTGGGAACTCTTTCTTGAACAATAAGGAATAAATACGTGCGATGAACTGGCCGTAGATGAGAGATTAGGATTTCTTGTGCCTGTTCTCCCACAAGATGCTGAAATATACATGGACCTGGAGTTCTGATGTGTTCCAGCTTAATTTCATTTTGGCACAAACATTTCTGGCACATATGATGTCCAATAGATAAGATGCCATGTATAAATATGGAGTCTATCCTTCCTTTGGTGTATGATCTTGTCATATGCAGGTGCTCAGTTATTTGGAAATGATGGCACCCCAGTTAAAACCTATTCTGGAAATGGCTACCATGTAAGCCAGAGGCATCCAAGCCTATGAAAACCTGGAGAAGTATTTCCCCCCATGCAATCGGCAAAGGAGGGCCATTAGATAGATGTACGGCTCCCTTAGGTTGGTCGTTGGGTACTAGCCGGAGGTCTGATTGGTAAACGTTTTATCCTCTCTCCACCATGACGCCATCACCTTGTTGGTATCGTGTTTCTCATAGAATCTTACAACCAAATCGGTGTTTAGTCATTCTTCCGGCTCTCTGAGCTTGTAGTAATTCTACACTTCCATTGGAAGGAAAACCCCAACACACCCACCATTATCGTCATTAATCAAGCATCTTTTCATGTCAGTGTGATCGATAAGCCACTTCAGGATTTCTATGCAGGGTAATACTGGAGTCTTGCTTTCCACCATGTGCAGATATGCCTTTCAAACATTCAGGAGGACTTCATCGTCGAGTTTTCTTGTATCGGGATCGCTATATGGGGTATATTTGGGGAATTCTTCCTGCTTTATTTTCTTGAAAATCTCTTTCCATTGCGAGAATATTGTCTTGGTCCCAATGTTCACCTATGTGTCTCCAAATTTTGAAGGCTAAGCGAAAACCTCCTTGGTCCCGATGTTCGCCTCTGTACCAAACAATCTGTAATCAACCTGTAATCAACCTGTACCATAAACAAGTGCATCAACCATGCACCAACTTGTACCAAACAATCTGTAATCAACATGTACCATAAAAAAAAGTGCAACCAACCATGTTCCAAGTATGTACCAATCATGTTTCAAGTACTCATCAACTATGACTCATCAATATGTACCAACATCATCAACTATACACCTCATGTATGTGCCAACTC
>SNQJ01S0069018.1:20365-34599 GCA_010110895.2 Picea sitchensis
ATACACCTCATGTATGTGCCAACTCATCAACTACTTGTCTCAACCATGTACCAAACTTGTACCTCAACCAAAATCCCTCATCAATTTCATCATCCAAATATTATTTGTAACTCTTTAATAGACCTGGTGTATATGATCACATACTTTAAAACCTTCCTTAACTTTAACAACAAGATACTAGCATTTTCATCAAACATTTCTTTAGTCTCACAAGACTAGTTTTGGATTAGTCAACAACCCTAACTTGAAATAATCATAACTTTGTACCTATATTTAATAAAGATCTGAAACTGATACACAATGTTCTTCAATGTGTTTTATACAATTCCTCCAGGTTTCACTACTTGGAACCTCTCAGAAAAGGAGTTATGGAAAAAATGGCACACCTTGCTGAATTCTATCTTATTCTAGAGAGCGAACTTGTACAGAATGCCCCGCATGGAATATTTGTTGAAAATATATAAACATGTTACACAGAATACTACATATTGAACTATAACCAAAACATTTTTTCTTACTAAATTTGGATCTGTTATGAAGAAGTTATGACATTTTTACCTGAAACACCTGTTTTTGACTAGTTTCAAGACTAGCCACAAACCCTATTTTCCACAGAGTGTAACTCCAAAACTAAAACGAACCAAAAGATTGATTTGTTACCACAACTACTTGGATATGTTTCCTCAATGGAATATCAATTTCACATTCTAAATCACTCTATAAAAAATGTTATTGCGAAAATGGTGAGATGACCTGAAAAACACATACCTTAGAAAGCATCATCAAAAGAATTTATCCTTCCTTGAATTCTGGCCTTCTTTTCTTCACTTTCCTTAGAAATTAGGCTTAGATATACTTTTTTTACCTCATACACCTATAGGTATTCAATATTCTCAAGTGTGTCTTAAATGAGAGAGCCTTGCCTCTTATTTATACTCTCCAAGTAGCTTCCTTAAAAACATCTTCTAGGTCAATTTGCCCACTTTCCTTATTTTAGGGTTAACCCACTTCTAATTTCTCCATTAAATTTATTATTGAATTAATTTATTTTGTATTCACTTTGAATTATAGTACAATTATCACTTCACTTTATTATTTACCTTTTAAAATATCTTAAACCACTTTGACTACTTTGACCTTTTGGGGCTTCTAAATGACATATGAGGGTCCTCCAACTTCGTAAGGCCATAACTCTCAAACCTGAGGAGTTATGTGGTGTTCCACATACCACGATAAATGGAATGACATGTACTACCCATATAGAATAGTATTACCTAAAAATATATCAAAACTCATACTGTTATCCATCAAACAAACTTGGGTCCATTACCCAAACCTGGGTTCTCCAATTTCTCATGGCCATAACTCTCTAACCGTGAGTTATGTGATGTTCCACATACCACCGAAAATGGCATGATAAGAACTATACATATAGGATAGTTTCACTGAAAAATTCACTGGATTTCATCTCATTATTCCAAAAATAAGCATGGGTTCTCTAACCATACTTCTAGGATAACTCAATCCGCAAAGCGTCGTCCTGTGAGGGCTTTCACCATAAGGGGACCACTTTGGATTTCATCCATTTCTACTTATTATCAACCATAACAAGACAATAATGAGTCATATTTACATGAAACAATCTTGGGTTCATTACCCAACCTTTGTGCTATGGGGCTTTCTTCAAGGGTTGACATCAATGAAAACCAAACTTAATCAACAAGATTGTATTGCATTGTGAAATTAAGGGTGGTTGGGTGGTGCAAGGGCAGGTTGGTGCCTGTAACGAGAGTAGGTGCTTCCTTGTCAGTTGTAGCTGACTAAACAAGGGGTTCGAAGCCTCCTACCATTTGGTGTTGGTGAATAAGGGGAATAGGTGCTTCCTTGTCAATTGTAGTTGGCTAAACAGGGGGTCAAAGCCTCCTTCCAATTGTAGCTGGTAAATAGGGTGTCAAAGAATATTTTCAGTGGTAGTTGATAAACTAGGCGGTCGTAGCCTCCTTCCAGTTGTAGCTGGTAAATGGGGTGTGGAATCATTTCTTCAGTCATAGCTGAATAAACTTGGGGAAAGTCTCTAGATCAAGTTGTAGCTTGAAAACAATTTTGTAAAAGAACAATATATTAAGGAGAAAAGAGTTGGTGGTTTTCCCTGTTGGATTCCATGATAAAATCTTGTGTTCATAAGGGTTTGTTGTTCATAATATATTGCTTAATTGAATAATTAATGTGTTTTCTTAATATTGGTTAAATTAATAAGAAAGAGTAGGAAATATTGATTCACCCCCCCACCCCCCTCAGTATTATTGGATATTCCATCATCTATGAAGAGTTTGGATAAGTCGAATCGCTTGAGAACTTCAAGTAGGAATCGATGAAGAACTCTATCAAATGAATTTCTCATGGAAAAATTAATGATCATGTCATATTTACTAGCCTGATTACTGAAGTGGATGGATTATTACACTAGTATAATATTTTCAAAGAGATGCATTCTTCTCACAAAACCTTCCTATCAAGGCGAAATGATAGGAGATACTACAGAGAAAAATAGGGTGAAATCAGTTGAAGGAAGTGGGGTTTCTTTTGTAATTTACCTAGGGAGGATATTATGGGGTAGCTAAGGGGGATAATTAATTTGGAACTTAGTTGACACTAAGGTGATATTCAAACTTCTAGATACATAATATAAAATAAAATTTATAGCCAAGTGGTCTCAAGCAATGAATAAGAGTACAAAGAATTGTACAGGTTTATTTTCAATTGAAAAGTTCCTACTATAGGTTTGTGAATGTCTTTAGCAATAATATGTCATTATTGTTATAAACCCTAGTAGAAAGTATAACTTCATCAATTATGACTTGGCTAAAATATTGTAGGTCCCCGCAAATAAAGCACATGAGTTGAGGGTGAAAATGTTCAAAATTTTAAAGATTTGAAGGTTAAGATGGATAAATATGTTTTTCATTATTATTTTCATGATATAGATATTAATGGAATGGATATTATTCTTAGATATATTGATATGGACTTAGTTGGTATAGTGAATATTAATGTGCAAAAGAATTTTATAAAGCTTTAGTACAAGAAAAAGAAAATCACACTATGGGATATTTCTCTTACTCAACCACCAAGACCCAACATGGCACATGAAGCAGTGATTGTAGGGAAGTTAATTGCAATACCTACAAACAAATGATAAGAAGACTCTAAGGATGAATCAATAGAGGATCCCATGGAAGCACCTAAAGGGGATCCCCAAGAAAGGCATAGTAAAAATAAAGAAGAATCTATAGAGTTGCATTCCTCAAAAGAACCACATATTGAAGAATTACCAATATATAAGGTTGGTGTGCATTTCTATTGACACCAACCGAAGAAAAAAAAAGTCATCAAGGAACATTCATGAAAATTAGCATCCTTAATCTAGACCTTCATGGAACCAAAACAACACCAACTTGTATAGAGGTGCATGGAGGAATAAAATCAAATCATGGGTATATTAGAATAACAAAAAGAATGTAGGATGTCGATGGAGAAAACATACTCAAGATCGTGGTGGTTAGGAAATAGTTGGACCCCATGTACAGATTTCACTAGGATGGATGGATACTCATGCTTAGTACCATTTGAATGCATTTCTTAGTAGATCATATTATATGGATTTCACCCATTTTTTAGGAAAAAACATGTGAAAGGGGATGGAATATAATGTACCTATGGATGATAATATTGGGTACATAGTGAGGTAATCAGTGGGGATAAATTAATTTAATGTGGCCATAATCATAGAATAGGCCAAGTTATTACTTGGTGGGTAATAAATAGGCCCACTAGGTAGTTATAGAGAATAATATAACAATAAGGGGTAGTTGGCATAGGCCCCAAAGTATACTCATGAAATTTTTTATATACACATGAGTATCATTGTATTGGATATGTTGGAGGTTAAGGATTGTATTATGACAAGCATGGCTTATGGAATGATTCCTTCCATTAGGAATAGTTGATGGTGTTACTCTACCTTAAGGGTTCTCTCTATATTGTTGTGTTGTCTATTGTGTGGATGCATTATTTTCAAGTTAAGAGTTTATATTCTAATTTTTATCTACTAAGGTTCACTATGATTTCAAAGGTTGTGTTGAGCACTCAACACACCCTAAAAATCCTCTATCAATTTTTTTCCTTTTTGGGTACCACTTGATCTTCTGCACTGTCTGATTTGATTTCATTTTTGGAAAATGTTTTGTATTTGCTTATTTTCATGACTCTCATCACCTATTTAGGTTTTCTTGAACTTATGAAACCTCATGACTAAAAGTACCTTAAACACCTAAATAAAAAATCGGCAGCCAAACACTTCACCGAACGCGATCAGAGATTCGACATCAGAAGGAATTCAAAGAAGGAAAGGAAACACTCGGAAAACCTCAGTTGCCAAGCGTCGACCTCCATTGGCATCGGCAAAAGAAAGTTTTTGTTTGTGTCAAGTCTTGCATAAGGATATCAATGATAGTCGATTCCCCTTCAACATCGGTAAAGAAGAGGGGGACAGATGCTAATGAAGAGAGAAAAGATATTCTCGATGGTCAATGCCCTGACGTGATTCATTGGTACCGTGGAAAACCTAGAAGGATCATCGCCAACATTTTGACCATGATAAAATTTATCCCCGATCACCAATCCCCCGATGCATTTTTGGCATCGGGAACTTTTCAAGGGAGTTGATCCAAAAACACTTTTGATAGGTTTTTCGCCGATCACCAATCCCAGACACTTTTTCGGCATCAACAAGATAAGGTTTGTTTTAGAATGAATAACTTAAGGAAAGTCTCGACTTCGATTAATACACTCAAATTAAGTGACCAGTCTTCAGTGCCAAGTGTCTTTACCCGGTAGGAGGATCGTACGGTCTAGTTTTGTCCAGAGTCATTCTTAGTTCCCTAGGTCCGAGTCACACCTCCGAGTCAACTTTTCCATGGCAGCATTATACGGTAAGATCGATCAGCGTTGGATCTTTTTGCAGGAGGACATCAATGAAAACGTTCATAGCACATCCCTGATCCCCAATCCACCCACTAGGAGAGTGACATGATGGGATGTTTAGCATTAGATACGATTGGATTTTGAGCATTTAAGGAGCTAATTAATGCCCGATCTTGCATTAGTTTCTACCTCATGCACTAATCAAAACATCCATTTAAAATCAAAGATAGACCTCATCACCACCTGTGCCTCCACCATCAACCCATGATGAATTTAAGTTCTAGAGATTTGATGGTAGATTTATTGAAAAATCACTCATAACCCGAATTGAATGGATGATACGACATGGTAAGAACTTTCAGTTTAAAACTCCTTAAGTTGTTGTGGATGAATTCACTCTGTGTGTAAGGAAATTCCAGAGCATCCGAAGGAGCAAGACGAGTAAATTAAAGGCTGCAGAGATCTCGTGAGTATCAAAATAACCAGGTTTTAGCAAGTAAGACAGGTATGTATCCAAGTCTATAAATTCGTTGGCTATAATTTATATGTGTTTATCCGGTTTTATTTTTTACACAGTCGTTGAAATCCTTTTTAAATTACAGGAATGATGTCACTAAGAAAGCCAACCATCAGATGCTCGCCAGGAGCACCAAAGCTAAAAGAACCAGAAATGGGTGAAGGCTCTTCTCCAAGGGTCACGAGGTAGTTGGAGTATGTCCCTAGGCTGGATCTTGTCATCAAGACGACAATGAAGAAGGTTTCATCCAGCCTATGGCCTTTAGAGATACAGAGGCAAGCACAGGGTTGAAGATGGCGCTGCCACATTGGGGGGACATCTTTAACAGGATTAGCCGAGAAGAGTACCCAGAATGTGTCCCACACTGTGATCCAGACATAAGGATGCTTGATGACCAGGTGTTATTGAACATCTGATGGACGTATCTACCTATGGTAGCGAGCAGAACCCACATTTTCCCCTACATAGAGGTCCTGAAGTGGCTCATCGACCAAACAAAAACACAGAAATGTTAATCAATGATGACAATGGTGAGTGTGTCTGATTTTTCATCCCAGTGGAAGTACAGAAATATTACAAACTCAGAGACCTAGAGGAGCGGCTAAACACAGATTTCGTGGTACAATTTTACGAGCGTCACAGCACCAGTCGGGTGATGGCCTCATGGTGGAAGGAGGAAAATATTTTTACCAACCGGAGCAATGGCTGGTATGGGACAATCAACTTGAGGGAGCCATACATCTATTTGATGGCTCTCATTTTTTGACTATATGGAGAGAAGGACTACTCCAAATTTTCAGAGGCATGGATGCCCTTGGCTTACAGAGTGGCGATATTGGGGAGCATTTTCAACTGGGGAGAAATAATTTCTAAACAATTGAGCATCTATGTACAATAGGATCAGATGCCAAAGGAAGGAGAGACATCATCTTTCTACATGGCCTCGTATCTGCTCGATGTCATGTGCGCAAGGAACATTTTCGTCGACATGAATCTGAACTGACATGTTGCAGAGCTCCTGGTCCATGCCTACTTCAACGTGTTATGGGAGAAAAGGTACAAGAGATCTTACGCACTCATCTGCGATGAATTCATCACTCTCATTTGTTTTATTATTTTTAAGAAAGAATGCCCTAGACTATTGGCGGAAGTAAAGAAGATGATAGCCAAGGTAGGTCATTGATACCTAGACAAATGCTCAACCTACATCAGGGTGTTCGGGGACATCGGAGCACCACATCTCTTATCATATCATGTCCCAGACTAACTCATTGTGGGAGAAATCTGTTATCAGACCATCCTACAGAGCTATAATGCCACATTAGTCAAAGATGAAAAATGAGAATTCATACCCTATGGTTTCCATGTGTGGATCTATCCAGTGAAGGATACCGCTCAATCCAAACAAGAAGGGTTGAGCCAACTCAAATTCAGATTCCTAACAGGCTGATTCCGGAAGCACGATCCTAAAGTCCTAGTCCTATGACATGCTTCACAGGTGTCATCCTGTTGGTCGTATGCTCAGGATAGGTTTGAAGATGAGGTCTTCATAGAGAACTCCCAGGACTAGGATGAGGTGATGCAAAGAATGGTTGACCCAAAAATGACCAGGTTCAGTTCCATGAGAATGGATGAACAAGAAGCAACAATAGAGCAGTTGGCTCAAGAGGCCCTTGGAGCCAGGGAAGAAATTAGAGAGACAAAGGAAACAGGGGCATGAGAAAGGGGATTTCTCCTAATGGAACATGCACAAAGAGTAAAAGATCAGCTATAGAATGACCCGGATCTCGTAGAAATGGAGAGGGTTCCCGCTAACAACCCAATATCAATCAAATAAGATCCAATACAACTTGAAGAAATCATCAGGCCAAGAAACCCTGAAGTTCCCCCACCACAAATCGGATCACCAAGGGAGATTTAAACCCAGCCCGAGGCTATGAGTACAATAGGGAAGACAAGTGGAACGAACCCCTTGCATGATTTAATAACTATCTATGATGATGAGGATAGTCCGAAAGTTTCTCTAGTCACTTTGGTGCAAATTACATAAGAGGAAGAGCCTAAGAGAGAGTCCACTCTGGGTCCTGACGTTCCAGTTCATGTTCGTCCATAGATCGAGCATGAGGCAGAAAGTGCCTTAGACACCAGGCTACTCGACATACCGAAAACTACAATAGGTAGTTCGAGGGATGATCCAGGATCAGTTGAATGAGAAAAAGAAATTTCACAGCACTAAATCAGCGTTTCAACAGCCGATCACCAACTAAGTACCAAACATGCCCCCAATTCCTCAGTTTTGGCCAATAATTCCCCCCCCCCTCGATGAGAAACAACCAAAGGCCAAGCCTTCAGAACATACAGAAGAGGTTCAAGGATCCAGCTTAGAACAAATATACACAGTCGGGAGCCTGGGGAATAATCTAACTTGTGGAGAACAACAAATCCCTGAACCAGTTGATGAGCTTGTCAATATACATGCAATCGCCTATGACCGAAAGAGAAAATCCATCATGAAGAGAACCACTAAGAAAAGAAGTCTTACATTGGATAGTGCAATTCTCATCACCACAAAGGAGAAATTGATCAGCATAGAGCATGACAAGACGTCTGAGCTTATAGGTGTAGGGATGACGATCACAGATGCCACCTTGCATAGATAAAAGAAATATGAAGAGGAGTTGGATTCCGCACTAAAGGAGTTGGAACATCTATGCCATTTGGTGAAAACTATCAGGACTCCACACAGGCCATGGTATTTTTGAGAAGTGAATTCCAAGATGCCTACAGTAAATTCATGAGTGAGTGACATCTTTTCACTGCAAAGATAGTTGACTTCCAAGAAGACACCCCTATGGCGCTAGAGACATGAAAATATGTTGAAAATGGTACGATAAGGCCCACCAAGCGGTGAAAGAATCTATTACATCAGCGTAGTTCAGAAAGGTTGAGATGTCGAAGAGAACGGTATTCGGGTGCTAAGGGACAGAAACATCGATCACATAAGGAAGTCCGTCGAATACTAGGTGAAGATGGCACAAGAACCTCATCAGGAAATCCAAGAGAAATGGGTCGAGTGAGAAATGAGATGGACCAAAATCAATCAGGCAATGAGAGACATCGGCCTTTTAGAATTCGTCACACCCAATGACTTTGTCGACTTACATGACATAGTCAAACTACATGTCGAACAAGACTCATCATGGAATGTGGAGATAGAAAAGGTGGCGAGCATGTCGCCAGGTCAAGTACAACAATTCATGGAGCACCCAATCAAGGCTCGGACAGTGTTACAGCAGTTAAGTGCTAAATTAGTCAACTATATGGCATGGGGAGTGGAGATAAAGGAGATCCTTTCGGCATTGATGGATCAACACAGATTCTCGTATGCCAACACATGCGAGGAACTATTTTTCAAATGGTCAGAGTATGAGAAGATTCATCCAATCAAGTGAAGCCATTTGATGACTTTGAGAAGACTGAGAGATGAAAGCGCCATGTGGCGATGTTTTGTTTTACTTAGCTTGCATTTTTTATAGTTATTTTTAGTTAATGATTTGTTATAAATAAAAGGATTGACATTTTAGAAAGGGTCAATGGTTGTTGCAAATACCCTCACGTTTGGATTTGTAAAGAACTATTTCAGAGCTACCTTAATTGAGAATTCATGTTTAGGACTAGAGACAAGTTTGTGCTTTTCATAAAAAGCATGTGTGATTGGATCTGAAGAAGAAAAATTTCTGATTTTATCTCATGAATGGATGTTGTAATGAGTAAGAGCCTCTGAATCTGTTGATAAGTTATCTGATTCAATATTTTTATAGTTCTTGTCTTTAATGATGAAAAGTAAATCGTTGTGTTAATATGTGATTGATGATTATAGTTAAGGAAACTATTTTTCTTGCCATCATTTATTGCATGTANCCTCTGAATCTGTTGATAAGTTATCTGATTCAATATTTTTATAGTTCTTGTCTTTAATGATGAAAAGTAAATCGTTGTGTTAATATGTGATTGATGATTATAGTTAAGGAAACTATTTTTCTTGCCATCATTTATTGCATGTATGTTTTCATCCCGATAATTGTATCGTAGTCAATAATTGGAACACCAACAGGTTAATGTATTAGTACTAGACTTGTTGTAGGTGTAAGAATCATTATTTGCATGCTTGAGTACGAGGGTTATCCCGAGCTCAGCCTTCTTCAGTAGTTAATTATTTTCCCCTTTGTTACCCAGCTAGTTTATACCATCATTCATCTTGTATTGGTCCCACCTATAAGAGAAAATACAAAAAGAGAACGTTCGAACTGAAGGAGTTTTCACAAGAAGACATCTTGTCAATCACTATGTAAATCCCATCGATTAATTGGTCGGATCGCAAGATATGGAGAACCATTCCACCATTAAATGTTACAGAGTCTAATTGGGCCTCGGTGGTGGGTTTGGTTCCTACTGTTGAGTTAAAGGGATTTAAGACCCCTCAATAGAATTGGCGCTAGAAGGAGGGCCTGAAAAATGAATGGATGACAATATTTTTGACACAATATTTCACACAGCCTGTAGATTCAAAACAACCCACATGCATGGCTAGTCATTCTCAAGATAGCCCAAACACACTAAGTACTCCTAAAATTATTAACTCACCCTAGCAAGAGGAAGAACATATATTCCCTAAGATACCTTTTTCTCTTCCTCATAAGGAGTTGACCTAGTTCAGAAGGATCACTAGAGCTTATGCCCAACATATTAGAGTGTTTCCCTTAGCTCCGTTACTTCCTCATAGAAAACAAGTAACAAGACCAGTGTTTGATACCCCTGACCAGGTTTTTGTGTAAAAAGTAGAAGACCTGATATATTTTTCCCTCACCAAAATCAAACATCCTCTTAATATAATCCTCGAAACACCAGTCGACAAATGCTCTGAGCCCAACGATCTTTCGAACGATGAAGGGTTTAACTCAGAACACTCAGTTTTGGTATAGGATGACATGGAAGATAAAAATGATGATAATGAGGAAAGGGGAAACCCTCCTCAAAATAATCAACCTTGGTTAGCCATATATTCTCTGGCCATCCCTGGATGAGTACATAACCTTCCCCAACATCCAGAAATGTTACTCCCCAAATTTGACCATGAAACCTCAGGATTTCCTTAAGACAATATCAAAAAATTCATACTAGCTATCAGACTAATGAATGCCCAACATGAAGACGTAGTATGCATTATTTTCCCCTACACTTTCCATAATTTAGCCTCCACCTGGTATTTTAACTTACCTATAGGATACATAACTAGTTGGACGAAGTTTCAAAAGTATTTTCTAGACAAATTTGCAAAATAAACCACTACAGGAGCTTTGATGGCCGAGTTGTTCACCACCACCATGAATTCAAAGGGAAAGGTTAAATACTTTAATCAACGATTCACCACTATCTTGAAAAAATTCCAACCTGAAGCTAAACCCACTCAGGAGTTGCAAATCGAAGTATATCCTAATGCTCTCCCAACTTCTATTTCCATGTTTGTGAAGAGGGTTGCCAAAGCAACCTTAGCTGAGAATTTTGAAGAATCCAAAACAATAGAGTTCCAAATGAAGGGATGTAAAGAAGGTCAGGTCTCATTAGTTAAGAAGGAATTTCAACCTCCTCCCAAGAGGGGACTCCTCTTGACTATACCCCCAGGGAAACAAACAGACCAAGGTCCCAAAAAGAGAAGTGGAGACATAGAATACCTACAATGCATGGTTAAGAAGTTATCAAATGAAATCATAGACATGAAAAGAAGTGCATGGGAAGGAAACCAAGGCCAGAGGCCCTATAAACCCTTTTTTTAAATAAATCCACCTTTCAAAGAAATTGAACACCCCCCAGCCAACTTAAACATCGATATGGGAAATGTAGCATCCAACCCTTTCTGTACCTATCACCAAGAGAAACACTATGAAAGAGAATACCCACAATGGGTGCATGCCATGAATTTGATGGCCAACCAGTTTCTAGATGGGTTTTCCCTAACTGAACAATCAAGTAGCTTAGTTATGATAAATTTTTTATCAGGAAGAATTTGATCCACCAGAAGAAACATCCATGTTGATATGTGACCCTGACCTACCGATGCCTTCTGATGACCTATTTGAGGTTCAAGAACCACCTGCAGAAGTCTTGGCTATGAAAACACGAAGCAGGGGTCGACATGTCTCAAACGACCTCACCAAGACCCAAAATTCAGGAGGAAAACCAACTCTAGATCACCCGAAAGCACATTTTTTCCCCTGAAGAAACCCTATAAACATCCATACACGAGAATCACCCAAGATAGAATACAACATATTAGAAGACTTGAAAATTTTGAAGGCAAATATATCGATCATGGACATGTGTAGAATCCCTCAACAAAAGGACTTTATGTTACAAGCATTGAAATCAATAGAAAATCCTACAACAAGCACCAACCAAGGAGAAAATCTAACCCCCACATATCTAAGGAATAAAGCAACTATGAATGCCTTCTCTGAAGATAAGAAGGGAAAACCTTTTGTCCCACTGTTCCTTTTGACATTTGAAGTCTTCAATAGAAACCTCCATAATTGTTTGGTTGACTCAAGAGCATCCTCCAATGTTATTCCATTGTCCATTTGCAAAAAATTAAACGCAGTTCTTCTCAAAAGTGATAACATGTAATACAACTAGATAGAACCTAGGTGAAGGTTATAGGAGATCTCAAATATGTAATGATCAGAATAGAGACACACCCTACATTTTTTCAAGTAATTGGCATCATTGTAGTAGATATCCCAGAAGCTTATGGATTGCTATTAAGTCGAGATTGGTTTGAGAATTTAAATGAATACTTTAGTATATATTGGTCTCACCTTTGGCTTCCATTAAAGGGACACAATAATATGATCATAATCGATAGGAAAATATATCTAAAACACACAGTCACCAACCTGAAAACCCTTAACGAGCCCTCATCGACAGATTTTCCCGTGCTAGGAAACTATTCCTGTGATTCTGATTTTAGGAATTTCTCCCCCCTCTCATCAAATGTCCCTCCCACTCAAAACTTTGAAGTAAATTTCAAGAAAAATTTCCAACAACGACAAGGGAAACCCTCTACTGTCAAGAACCAGTGTTAGAAATCACGGAACAAATAGGAGGAAAGGAGGAAAGTGGTATAAAAAAGGAAGATGATGGTTATCGTTCACAAATGTGGAACTTATACTTTGATGGATCTAAATCACAAGAAGGTTCAGGGGCAGGGTGCATCCTCATTGACCCAAAAGGTAAACGAAGTTTCCTATCCTGTAGACTAGAATTTTAATGCACAAACAACACCGTCGAGTATGAATCTCCAGTACAAGGGCTGAAGAAATCCATAGACTTAAACGTTAAAGAATTGAAAGTTTTCAGAGATTATGAAATCATCATTAGACAAGTAAGGAAAACTATGCATTGCAACTCTCCCCACCTAAGGAATTACCAACAGGAAGTGCACAGACTAATAGAACATTTTGAATATGTGGGCAAATATTTTTTATTTTTTCAGATTCTTTTTTCGGAAAAGAAAAAAGAGGGCTGCGATATTATAGAAATTTCCATTATATTTCTATGAAAAAATTGCAGAAACAGGTTGTATATTTGAGTTCCTCTCAGAAAAACACCCAATTTGAAAAAAACAATCGTCTAAAACAAAGTCTGGAAAGTCAAGATATTGAAGTTTTAAAATTTGCAAATTTTCAGGGCTTTTTCCGCGGACAGCGACGCGATTATTTTTTTATTTATGTATCATCAAGAGGCCTAATTTTCCCAAATAAATTACAGATATGAGTTCCTCTCACAATTTCACCCAATTTCAAAAAACAAATCAGCCAAAACCGAGTCCGAGAAGTGAAGTTATGAACATTTTAAATTCTGCAGTTTTTTAGGGTTTTTCCAGAAAAAAGCCGCGATTTTTTGTCGTAAGTTATTGTTCTATTTTTTAGTTTTTTGTGACAACTGTGGGACCAAAGAATTCATAGGGTGTTTATATGGCTATTTCCTCTCAAACCCTCAAAGAAATTCTTGAAGCATTCAAATCCCAATTGTATGACACATTGGATGCTAGATTTCATGACCTTGCAGATGGCCTCAATGATAGTTTTTGTAGTATTCAAGATTCACTTGATAGCATGTAGGAGAGATTTATTATGGTGGACATCAGGGATGAATATAATCAAGAAATATATGTTTGGTATGATTTTGAGGCTGATTGTGATGACTGGTATATGGATAGTTTTCATTTCTTGGATGACAATCACTTTCATATTTTATTTGATGACTCTACTCCACCTTCTATAGAGAACATCAATGCCCCACATCAAGAGCTAGTTACCAGCATCCAGCCTGCATATTCTACAATGGTAATGTTCCTTTCAGATTTAACTTTGATTATCTCCCACTATGTGGATGGATATTCTTATTTGGATCCACATGATAGGTGTCAATATTGGGAGCATCATTTTCAGTTGGTTATTGGGTGTCGATATCTTCTGTGTGGGGTTCACATGAGAAATTGGACATGGGACTCTGGTTTACAATGGTGGTTGGACTACTTCAGCATGGTGGCTTCCATTTCTCAATGGGACCCTGGTTCTCTAGTCTAGTTAATCACTATGGTCCACACTTATCCATGGGACCCTAGTATATGGTTGTACATCAAGCATTGAGGACAACGCTTTCATAAGGGGGATGG
>SNQJ01S0069018.1:39154-64567 GCA_010110895.2 Picea sitchensis
TTAACCCTCCATCCAATCAAAAAGTTTATATAGTGGTCTGCACAGATTATATGACCAAATGGGTGGAAGCTAAATCACTCCATAGAGCTACTGAAGAAGCGGTTCTAGATTTTCTATTTGAAGACATATTTATCAGATTTGGAGTGCCAAGAGAATTAGTTATAGATGGAGGACCTCCTTTCACTTCTCACGGTTTTAAAGTCACCCTTCAAAAATATCATATTCATCATAGAATGACTACACCATACCACCCCCAAGCCAATGGAAAGGTGGAAAGCACAAATAAAGTAATAGAAGTCATTCTCACAAAAACAGTGAAGGAAAATAGAAAGGATTGGTCTCACAGGCTCCCCGAAGCATTATGGACTTACAGAACTACCTGGAGAAATACTACATAATTTTCTCCCTATGAATTAGTTTATGGAAAAAGTGTCGTCTTTCCTGTGGAATTTGAAATCAAAACCTTAAGGATTGCTTTAGCTATCAACCTTGATTTGACCAATGCACAGACAGCCGGGTTGCAGCAGCTTAATGAATTGGATGAAAAAAAGACTAGATGCCATTCATCATACAACTATGATTCAACAACAAAGATCAAAATGGCATGACAAAACCATCAAGCATAAGCAATTCCAAAAAGGTAATTAGGCTTTACTGTATGATTCTCAGTTTAAAGAATTTCAAGGGAAACTACGTACAAGATGGCTTGGACCTTACGAAGTGGACACTATTTTCCCCAATGGAACAGTAAGGCTCCTCACAATCGATGACTCTAAAACACCGTTACTAGTGAACGGTCATCGACTTCGTTTGTACTAGCGCCCCATTTCCAAAGAAGATTTTAAGGCCACATGTGTGGAAGACTCACATTATCTCTTTTTAGAGGGGCCTCCTACCCCTCATTGCAATTAATTCTTCTAAATTTAATTCCTTTAGTATTAGATTAGATTTCTTTTACTAATAATCCCTGTCAAGGAATGGCATGTTACAATTGATTCTTTTGCAGATTCTCGATCAAAGAAAAGGCCTACCAAGAAAGGATGATCTTACCTCAAGAAGATCCAAGCTTCATTTTGTGAAACACTACTCCCCCTTTCTTCAACACTTTCCAGCAACATTTTTCCTCATTTTTCGCCCTTTTCCCCATTGCTGAAACACCACTGTTCAACAATTTTTTTTGCCCTTTTACCCATTGCCGAAACATCACTTTCCAGCAATATTTTCTTCATTTTTCGCCCTTTTCCCCATTGCTAAAACACCATTGTTCAACAATTTTTCGCCCTTTCCCCATTGCTGAAACACCATTGTTCAGCAATTTTTTTCGCCCTTTTTACCCATTGCTAAAACACCACTGTTCAGCAATTTTTTGCCCTTTTCCCCATTGCTGAAACACCACTGATCAACAATTTTTCACCATTTTTCTCCATTGCTGAAACACCACTGCTCAACAACATGTCACCACTGCTAAAACACCATTTCTTCAGTAGTATTTTACATTGTTAAAACATCACTCTTCAACAAACATTTTTCCTATTCTTTTCCTGTTGTTGAAACACCAACTTTTCAGCATTCCCTGTCAATAAGATCTTTCGCTCTCATACTACATTTTGTCCTTCCACGACCCTCTCTCATAATTAAACAAACCCTTGGTACAATTTCTCTAATAAATCAAAAGTCTCCCCCATGGTTACTGCAGAACTATTATGGACAAGCACTATATTTTTTTTGAAGTACGAATCAAAGGTAAAGATGAGGTATGTAAACTTTATATGTAAATACAATTGAACTATGGCTAATGAGAATATCCCAACTCATTATTATCACTCACTTAAAATCATTATTTTAGCCGTACTTGGGGGGGGAGAAAAAAAATATCGAAATCTTATACCATCATTTCACACGAACCGACTACCGTCATTCCTTTTTATCCATCCTTTCATTTTTTTTCACCACCATGTGCATGTCTTCACCCGCAAAACTTACTTTGTTCAGAAGCTGTTACTTGACTCTCAGACTGTGCATTTTACTGAGCTGATAGCTATGGGAGGCCCTATGATATGGTACAAACCCGCCACGACATCCCTGTTAGAATTATATCTAGAAGTCTATCAAATTTGTCTGCAGGCAGGCTGGCTGGGTTATTTTCAGAGGCTCTAGGGATTTGATCAACAATAGGTTCTTCAATTTGCTTGAAATCTTCAGAAAGATTATTCCATTGTTCAAGGGGTTCGAATTCCAGTCACAGAGGATGATATAGCACAGGTTTCAGGTCTCCCTGTCACTGGCATTCGTTGGTTTAGCCGCAAACACATTATCCTTAATGCCCAGCAGGATTTTCTCTTGCCAGGGGAACAAATTGAGCCTAAAGGCCGGGGTGTTTGACTTAGCTTGTTGACGTCTCCTTGGCCGAAAGTTACAGAGTTTGTCAAGCACTACCTCACCTGTGAAGGCCGATACCAGGTAGTCTACCAGTACGATTTTGTCTTGTTGTCTCATTTACGACATGCTTAATTGGTGAATATTCCCTACTATCTGCTCGGATGTCTTAGAAATATGTCGCACTACTATAAAAAGGCTAAAAATCCTGCCCTTTCCCTCACCCATCACCATCTCTCTCAACTACTCATCCAAAAGGGTTTTTCCCAACAAAACCCTCGCCTAAACAACCCACCCATAGACCCTCAATAAGCTATTGAACATCCTGAAAATCTTCAGGAACAGCAACCACAAAACGTTCCAAACCCTTCAGAAATACCTAACAGTCCGCCTACAGACCCAATTGATCCAATTAACCTTCCTACCATACCAAGCCCACCCCACAATTTACCAGAATCATCTACTCCTACCATTCATATCCTTAGCGATGATTTTGAACCAGACAACTCTCCCTGCCCCATCACTGAGGAAAAACCCACACGCAAAAGAAAGAAGCAAATTCCTCCTTTTCCCTCCTTTTTACAAAGAAAATGAACGAGGACCTCAACAAGAGTAGCCACTACTGCCACTGCCCTAAACCCCCAACCCATCTTGCTAAAAGCCCGTACACCTCTACCCTCCCATGGGCACTGAAATATAAGAACCAGAGACATAGTGTACTGCGACATCATTCTCTTTAAATCAAGTAGCTGAAACACAAGAACCAACTACTCATCCAGTAGATGAAACAGAAGAACCAGCTACTCATCCAGTAGCTGAAACACAAGAACCAACTACTCATTCAGTAGTTGAAACACAAGAACCAGTTATAGTTGTCACACAAGAACCAACTACAGCTGAAACACAAGAACCAACTGCTGATATTGTTACAGAAATACAGGAATCAGATGCCCAGGGTGCCGCAACACTACTGTCTCTACATCAAGAAGCTTAAACACAAGAATCAGTTGTCAATCCTGTAGCTACTCCACAAGAACCAGCTAGTGTGACTATGACTATTACACAAGAACCAGTCACCCCTCTTAATATACTCATGAAATATCAACAACCAGAACCAACAATGGCCTCTGTCTTACAAGAAAATGAGTTCCTAAGGTCTGAACTGGAAGCCTACAAGAAAGAGCTAGTAATGGTAAAGGAAGCCTACAATAAGGAACTTAAATTGTATACCCTAGCTCACATAGCGACCATGACAGAGGAAAATACAAAAGAGAATCAGTGTAGAGAGTAAATATGCAGTCAATGTGGGGACATTTATTATCAAGCAGGCTACAAAGTAACTCAAATTCTAATGCCTGGATCTTCCCCTACACCTACGACTTTTGCAGTCAAAGAAGAAGACCCTGCTGTTACACAAGAACCAGTAGGACCTTCCAAAATTCAAAATGAACCCTGGCCTACAACAACTGCTACATCTGAAGCCTTTGTTTTTATTAATAAAGCTATACAAATACTGCCTATTGATGAATCTGCCCCTCCTAGCAAGATCAACACCCATACTCTTGTGGAACGAGCCACTCAGACCCTACCTTAGCCTATCACTTGCGATGCTGAAACACAAACTCAACCATGGGATGAGCAGGCAATAATGGACAAATGGAAAAAAGAGTCTGCTGTTACACAGGACAAAAGCCTGCAGGAGCACAAACTACTCTGGCTAAACCACATCTATTCAAACTGGGAAGCTTTGGAGCAGTCATGCCAAGAATCTCGTGCCCATAAGAAGTAAAATAAATATCTAAAAGGCAAATTTCTCCTGATGTTTGACTTGGCACAAAAATTGTTGGCTGCAAGGAAACCATCATCCAATTACTCTCTTTTCCTCATAGAACGACTTACATTTTTTCAAATTAAATCAATCATAGAAGGCAGACCCCATGCAGTGTTAAATCTAGCAGATTTTGTTAAAACTTTTACAGAAGCCTCTACTATTGATCAACACCTCCTATGTGAGGTATATATTCATAATGAGGTCATCCCTGAGAACCGACAGCTTAACCTTAACCCTCTTGTCGGTGATATCTAGATTCGGGCACTCACCTCCTTCCTTAACAATCAGATTACATGGCAGAATGACTTCCTAGCTGCCAAGCATAACAAGGATAAACACCTCCTCTGGATACGGCCAGAACCACAGAACGCTGCCACCTTTTTTGCAGAGTATTATCAATTTTTGAAGAAACCAGGGATGATTCAATATATTCGGCAACTACAGACAATAGTACTTCAAGATTGTCAACAGTTTATTAAATCCACAGAGATCGCTGCCCTACAAGCAAATAACATGTTTTGGCAACAATCTTCTAAGAAAAGACAGGAAAACAATCCCTTTAGTCCTACCAATCTTGAGACAGCAATCTCCAAGGTACCTAGCTACATCAAATGCATTCAACAATGTGTTGAAAGCTGGATAGGTTATCAGTTCCATTTTCCTATTCTGTGGATGCCAACAGAGAAATATCAAGTTCATCATAAGTTTCCCAAGAAGGCTAAAACAACAGCTTGGCAAAGGCTACAATGCGTTCAAGGATTCAGAGCTCCAACAGAAAGCACTTTCCACAGCTAATGCTTAAGTAATTTGCACGCTCAGAGTCGGTATTCAGATTCTGAATCAGATTGAAGTTGCTTGAGGACATGCAACCTTTTTAGTTGGGGGGGATGTTAGGACCCTATAATGTACCTTTTTGTTCATACTTTTTGCTATCATTACATCCTTTTCCCACTCACATTTAAGCTTCATTATCACCTTAACCTATCTTTCCAATGGTATATAACGTTTCTTCTCTTTGCTATATGTTTAATTTGTTTTACATGTAATTTTACATTACTCTCATACTTAGCCATCAATCATAAACATATAGTTGCTGAAATGGTTCGAACTGCAGATTATTGTTGGCCCGTTGCTGAAACAATCAAAAGCACGCAAACCTCGTTGTTGAAACAGTCTGTGGTATGTGATGTTGGAACAACAATTCACACAACAGTAAGAAGGAGTTGTTACACTGGCCGCAACAGCTGCACCTTAAGCCAGCATTAACCATCGTTGTTGCTTGAGACCACGTTGTTGAAACAGTCAGAACGCAAATCCCGTTGCTAAAACAGTCTGTGATTTGTGATGTTGAAACAATATACAACAACAGTAACAAGAAGATAAATAAAGAAGTTGTTACACCGACCACAACAGCTACACCTCACCCAACACCATTCCAACTATTGTAATAGCATTTTGTTACGGGAGATCAGGATATCCTATTCCAGTATAGAAGATTAGATTTGACTAAGAATAGGATTCGTATGTGCACATGTAATTGGATTATCAGTTGTATTGAGAGGATTCTCCTCTTTAAATAAGGGGAAATCATCATTAGAGAGGATCCTTTTTGGCTAGAAAGGAATTACAGAGAAGGACGTGTTCACTTTGGATATTGTAACATGATGCAGTTGACAGATGAATAAAAGATTATTTTGAGCATTTCTTTCTAAGTTCCTTTCATCTTTGGGGAATCTTGTGAGAAGGGAGGGCCCACCTTCTTCACAAGATTCACCCATTAGTTTTGTAGTGTGTTAGCATTATTTTTTTTCACGCCTTGATGAAACTCTGTTTTGCTTAAACACTACTTTACTGAACTTTGTTTTGCTGAAACTCTGCTTTACTGATTGTTACATTGTTTTCATACAATTCATGCTTGGGTAACTGTTAATCATTCTGATTGGTAATTCTATTTGATGAATTTATGAAAGTGTGATAATCAGAGACAGGTGATGAAGATTCTTTCTTGGGGAATAGGGTCTTGTTCTCTGTTATGAGATAGTTAGCCTTCAGTACGTGTCAATCATTTTGATTAGTAATGAGTTCATGAAAATGTGATAGTCAGAAACAGGTGTTGAAGATTCCTTCTTGGGGAATAGGGTTATGTTCTCTGTTACAGAATAGTTGGTCTTTTCTTTTGCAGTATCTTGAAAGATTTATTTCCTAGATTGTTGTTTCTTAATGTAATCCAGGATTCTTCTGATAGTTGTTTCCTTAACTTCAAACTCTGCAATAGATAGATTGTTTTTCTATAATTCAAAGTAGAACTTCAGTTTGTTCAAGGCAAGGCGTGATTAATGTACTTTTACTACAACTCTAGATTGCTTTTGAGATTGAACATATACAGTGTGTGATTGCCTTTGAAATAAACAGACTTCCCTGGGTTGACAATTTATGTAACACTTGATTTTTTAGTTAATAAGCAATTACAGTGACCAACACCCAGTCCCACCAATGGAGAAACTCTTGCAGACCATGTCTGGCTCTGATATTTTCTCCCTGTTGGATGATTTTTCAGGTTACAACCAATTCTTAGTTTCAAAGGAAGATTGTTTGAAGACTACCTTCTGAACGAAGTGGGGAACCTTCGCTTATAAATGTATTCCCTTTGGGTTAATCAATGCAGGGGAGACCTTCCAAAGGGCCATGGATGTATAATTTAGGGAACTAATAAACAAGTGTGTTGTAGTCTATTTGGATGTCGTGACTATGTATTCAAATAACAGAGAAGATCACATCCAACACTTAACCCAAATTTTCGAAAGGTGTAGGAAATAGGGTATATCCTTAAAACCTCAGAAAACTATCTTTGGTGTCGAGGAAGGTAAATAGCTAGGTCATATTATATCTCAAACAGGGATTCACATAGACCCGGAAAGGATTAGGGATATAGATTAGCTTCCATTACCCCACAAAAAAAAGGTTATGCAATCGTTCTTCGAGAAAATCAATTTGGTGAGGAAATTCACCCCCGATTTCGCTGAAACGATCAAACACTTACAAAATATGATCTGTAAAGATGTTGAATTTTAGTGGGATGATGAACGAAAATTTTCTTTCAGTAATATTAAGACTACAATATCTCAAGCCCCAGTGTTGTGAAGTCCCGATTTTAGCGAAGATTTCTTCCTCTATACTTTCGCCTCCAACCAATCGTTAATTCCAGTATTAACTCAGAAGGATGATGAAAACAACGAGGCCCCGATATTATTCATGAGCACTAATCTCCAAGGGGTCAAACTAAATTACCTTGATATAGAAAAGAAGGCTTATGCGGTTTACAAGGTAGTGAAACACTTCAGATCTTACATTCTGAAGAACCATAACAAAGTTTTCATGCCTCACCCTACGGTCCGATCCATATTCACTCAACAGGAGATGGGGGAAAGAAGAGGAAATTGGATGGTAGTAGTCCAAGAATTTGATCTAGATATAAAACCTCCTAAACTGGTTAAGGGACAAGGGTTATGCAAACTGGAAGTTGAAGCCCAGGACCAAGTAAATGAAGACCTCAGATGGGAGAATGAATTATCATTGTGGTGTGGTGAAGCTTCATACATCTCCCCAGGGTAAGATTCTTGGTGGACTTTAGTATTCAATCTCTTGCTGGCATGGGAGGATTGCACTGGCGAGTGGTTAGGGGAAGCTTGGGCAATGGGGTTCAAAGGTGGGGGAGCAAGCAAGGTTAAGTTTGGCCAACCACAGTGTTGGGAGATTGTCTGGTGAACAATCTCCTACCACCCATCATTTTTTGGGACTTCAGGTTGTAAAGAGACATGAGGAGGCACAAGTATACCGGGGGCTTGAGGGGCTTGGAAGGGAGGCCTTTCAGGCCTCAGTTGGACTATTCCCTGTCCAATCCAATTAAAGAACCTAGCATGGAACAATTGGCCAAGCTCTTCAAAATCAACATCAAAATGTGTTGAGAACCTAGGCCTCCTTGGGCCTCGGTTCCAGTTACCTCTACCTATGTTTCCTCAGCCATGGCTTCCCCAACTAAAACAAACTCATCCTGCATATGTTAAAAATTAGCAAATAGTCTCTTAAATAACCATGCATGACAAATCCTTAAAAATATGAAATAGATTTGGATCAGAATGTATCAGGCTATTGCAATCCAATCCATACAAATTGTTCTAATGTTAATCAATGAGCAAGGGGGTGGAAAAAATGTTCAGGGATACATGAGGGGTTTGTAATTTGCGAAAAAATGATATAATGAAAGGGAAGAGATATGGTCACTACTCAATGATAACAACAATCAACTATAAGCAAACCAATAAACCCCACTGCAATCCACACAGAATTCTACCATTTCTATCCAATATAACACATAACTTTTATTAGTTGTGATCAATATCAGAACATGGGGTAAAAAATGAATATGGGATATGTGAGCGAGTTGTAATTAGCGGAAAATGAGATAATGAGAGGGGAAAAAAATGTTTAATTTTCATGAGATTAATCAAGAAATCCATAACATCAACCAACAATCAGATGACCAAGTAGTAAGTCATGTGTATTTAACTAGTTCACTGTCCAATAATAAAATATCCAATACAACGCCATTACGAAACACAAGTAATTCACAAAATTTGTAAGAGGTTATGTTCCTTTTATTCATACATTATGCTTGTTATAAAAGTAAACAATAGAACTCAATATGTAACCATTAACATCCATCATTTCCATACATTTCTCCAATCCACGTCTGTATTTGAAAGTAGTGTTTCCAAAAAATAATAATGAAGACTCTACTTCTGTTAATAGATCCAATCAAGATCTTGTAATGATATTCGTTACCATACATATATATGCAGTAGAAAAATCAAAATGATCAAGACCTCACATATCACGCCTGAAAGGCAATTGACTATAACCAACAATCACTATTTAGACACAGGCTATGCAGAAGCAATTTTCTAAAACCCTGTAACCATGTCACTGTGTAATAAATATCTCAGTGTGACTTAAAAATGAGCCAAACATCCCACACAACTGGCATCAATAGTGATCAATTGCAAAAATAAAAACACAATTGGAATTCAGGGGTATCACTGGGCATACAAAGCAAGCCATCCATATTATATGCGGTGCAAAACTGAGAGGATTCCACGATGTCATAATTCCCATAACCACACAGCAATATATAACCACGATATAACTAAAAAATAAAAATAACTTTAGTCTGGGCCATTTATTAAGTCGTCTATGGGTGACCATGCCACACACATGAAAGTGTATTCTACCAATGACAAGAGATGCATTAACCATATCCAATCAAAACTTCTAATTCTCAGAACATCACCTACAGGACACGACATGCGTGAACCACACCAAACCCCTGTGACTAATTCCAACCACCATCCGAACATCATAAACACCATTCTAACGGCTATATAATAACCAACATTTCGACATTCTGGTAAGGGAAACAATAGACCAACAAGAGTGATCATGGTGTATACCACGAAGCAAAATGAAAATGACAGAGGCCCTTTCATAACAAAAAACCAGTTCTTTGACAACAGGCTGGTGATTATGACCCTTAGAAGTTCAATTGGAAATGCGGGGCTCATGCCATTGTCAAAGAGGTATTGGCCAAAAACCATGCTAACACGACTGCTAAACGAATCACGGGTGAGCCCGCATTCGAAGTAATAGGCCAAATGATTGCAAGATGCTTGACATAATTCTTATCCAGCTCCAGTTTGGAGGGTTTAGGGGTTCACACAGTATCCATCTCAGGAAGGAGGGGGGCACTGACTGTGGTGGAACTTCGGGTTAAAGGCATGTGCTCAAGGAGTACCATGATACTCGTGGACAGGAGGCATTTCCTTGACAGAGTTGGATAGGGTTCTATTTAAACCCAGGAACCATGAAGACAATCATCCAATCACTTTTTTAAAAGAAAACCCTTTAACAAAACGTAGTGGTAACAAAGCTATCACCCAGGAAGACCATGAACTCGCAACAATTATACACAGAACCATCGATTTTCCATTCAAAGCCGAAACCACACAGTTGCAACATTCAGGACAACACAAACCCAAACAACTGAGACAAAAACATTTCATAACCAGAGTGAAGTCAAGAATGGCCAAAAGAGACATACCTATCAATCGAAAACCTTAAGACAAGGAGCAGCTGAGCGGTTTCAACCTGCTCAAAATCTGGAGCATGAACACAACATCCAGATCAAACAATAGTCTGATGATGGTGGTGGCCAACGGGAAGGGTAAAGGTGATGTGTAGTAAATCCACGTCGCCTCCACCCACATCAGATTTACTCCATAGTACATGCCAACGAGCCTTCCATTAACACCATTAATCAACCAGTGCATCGATAGTATCAATACATTTAAACCATAGCATAATCCAAGTTCACATAATAATTCAACCAATTGAAATCACCTTGCCAAATGTGCCACCTATGCTTTCATTTCTGATATAACTCAAATAAATCGCTTGACCACTATACAGTCTAAACGATCATGTATAGAATCATCACCAAATAGCGTGATCAACATCAACCAGAAACATATCATAATCACCATAAAAATGAAAGCCATCACTTCCATGAGCCACCAACGTTATAACATATGTATATCAGCTACCGATCCCTTTAAGCGATGCATAACCAATGCATTATCACCTTTCCAAATGCACCACCAAATTTCCTCCACATGCATATAAAATGTAACTTAACAATATTTCATATGCATTTCTTTGTTATATAGGACTTAACCACTATCAACAAGTATTTTCATGCATATAGTATCGTAGAGCTAGGTCTCTTTTTTCTGCATTAGATATAGTATTTTACTTTTCCTCAAAATTCCTCTCTGTAATTTTCACTAAAATTTATGTTGTACAAGCAAGAAGAACAAATACCATAAATGAATAGTAGGTTGTAGAATCATGAAGGAACAATATCTCAAAACTTAACTGATATCAATGACAACCATATTCGCATCAACCATGTAACTTTGTAGCGCATCATCGTAACATTGAAAATGAACAGACCTGATCTTTAAAAGTTCAAGGGGGTCCCACCTACTAGTATTATTTAGTCTTATATAATAATAGGCTTAGCAACACTTTGCGGGAAAAATTACGTTGACGTTTTCAATCGTCAACAAACTGGAGACTCCACAAGGAATTTTTTTTTTAATAGATTAGAACTCAGAACTCATGGTTTTGTAGACCAAGAATAGTAATCTCAAGAAGACGTGACTTGAATGATTATGCAAAAGGGGGAAGTGAGCAGATTTAATGGAAAGATGACTGGGAATTTGGGAATAACTCATGAAAAGTGTTAAGTATGAGTGGTTTTACCACTGTATGCATAATCATAAGCTCTTAACTTGAAAGAGGAATATTATATTTTTTCTCTTAAGATCTTGATGGATGAAGAAATGGCAAGTAGAAGCGGGAAACAACCAATTCCTCATAAGATAGCAACGAAAATATGTAACAAATTCAAGGACCCTTCAGTGGAGAGATCATAGCAGTTGTGCAAGCTTGACTGTTATTGACTAACAATGCTCTGTAGGAGTGTCACTATGGCAGAATTGATCCAAAAATATAACCTGACCGAATACTAAAATATGATAAAGACAAAAATTGCAACAGGAGCAATAATGTAGAAATTAAAACAACAGTAGTAAAAGACAAAAATAAAACGCAGTAAGAAAAAAAAAAAAACAACTCAGAAGCAAAAACCAAAGTGTTGTAAAGTAGAAAAAGAAGCACAAAAATTGAAAGCAAAGCTAAACTACTAGTATACAAAAGATTCAATCAGCAAAGAAAACTTTTCACGTGGGTCCATCGCAATATTTCAAACGAGGACTGCTAATGGTGTAGGAAAATCATTGTCTCTGAAATTCCCTTAAAATTTTTGAGTTAGTGTCCAAGACAAAAGTAATCTGGAAATGGCCCAACACTTGAAATCCTGATGTAGCTATCATCCCTTTGACAGATACAATTAAATCATCAAGATAAGCGTGGATATTGACAGACTCATCGAAAGTTGTGTGTATAGGCCTTCTCAAGGCGATACTTGTATCAAATAAGCCAGAGGGTAGGCAATTGTAAGACATAGTATCGCGACTAGTAGTGGAAATAGTGTTGTGATAATTTCCCCCTTCTACCTTGATTTTATTGTAACCAAACAAACTGTCAAGTAAGGGCTCCAAGTGTAACTCTACAACCTATTGCAGAAACATTCTCATATTGAGAGGAGGGAAAGGATTTCTTATAATTGCTTTCCTGAAAGTTTGAATATTAATGTAGGTTCTAAAATTGTCAGGGGTCTTTGAAGAAGGTTCCCAATTTGAAACCCCTTCAGGGTGGACAAAATAAAACATTTCAGTTCTTAAGGAATTCCTCAACTCCCTCTGAAAGGTTGCTTCCAGTGAAGAGTTCACAAGTCTTTGTTTTTTCCTGGTTGTTTTCATAATGTGTTGAACAAGACCTGGATCAAAACCACGAAGACCTGCTTTAAACCAAGCAAAAACCTTTCGAAATCCACTAAGTAATTCAACAGATTTCATTTCTTCTTTATCTGAACCCTGGATATTTGTTTTAACGTTCGAGGATGATCTGGGTGTCATAATGTTCATGAAGATGGTTTCAATCACCTTCAATTGTGAATCCTCTTGCTTTTCTTTATTTCCTCTAACACTCAAGGAAAATGAAACCTCGAGAGGAGTCAAGCCTTAAGGAATTTCATTATTTTCTACATATATAATCTTCTCAGGTTTGAAAGGTTCATTTTGACTGACAACACAAATTATTTCATTGTTAGGGATGGCCTTCCATAATTTTTCATTCTCATAAATGTATGAATGATGTAGAGATTAGAGAGAACAATCAGGCCAGTGAGGCGAGAGTTGTTGAGTAGGATAGGCTACGAAGACAGCTAATCGATCAGCTATTGAATTCAACTCCTTCCTAACATGAGTGATGTTAAAAGATAGGAGATTTGAGACAAGTTCCCAAACAGTTTGGGAATATCGTTCCATCAGCTTGTTCCTAGGAGAGCATGTCTTACGTGTCAGTTTCACAACAATCTCATAATTTCTGAACACTGAAAGGTGACCACAACCAATATTAAGGGTGTTCTTGATGCCTGACAACAAAGCTTTGAATTCAACAACATCCTTTGAGCAAGCAAACTCCAACCTGTATGATAGATTATGAATCTTTCCTGCAGGGGAAACCAAGATAATACCAGCCCTGTTACCCTCATCTAGTGTGAACCATCGAAGTGCATATGCCACAATTCATCCTCTAAATCAATTATTTCCAGAGGAATATTATCTTCTTCAGCGAATATGGAATACACTCCTAGGTCTTCTTCGATATAGTTTACACTAGATTGTGGAACACTCTCTATGTAGGGTGAAATTATTCCTTCTCTAAGGACTATGATATTATTTTAATTTAGAGGAATGGATAAATGAGTCATGATGAGCGAGAGGTATACACCTGTTAGGGCTCGCCAATATCTCCCCAAGATAATCGAATAATTTCTTACAAGCATATCAATCACCTGAATGTTGAGGGTTGTCCTTATCTCAGGATGAGCGCATAAAACCAAGGTTACATCCTTAATCTCGCCTATGGTCATTTGTTGCAGACTATTATAGGAAAGAATGCTTCTGGAATTTTCGTTTGTACAAGATAAGCCTAGCTCTTCCATAATAATCTTTGACATGACACTTGGGCTTGAACCATCATCAATGAGGAAACAGTGGGCAATTTTATCCATGATCTTTACAGAAATATAAAAAGGGGGATTTTTTACAGGGTATATGAAGTTATGTACACCTACTTTATTTACAGAAGAATCCTCTTCACTTACCTTTTCGAAAGGATTGGCTACAATGGAAGCTTTTCCTTCCATGAATTGTTTCATATGCATATGTTGTTCAGGGATGGAAACCATGTCTAGGAGGGTTTCATCTGCCTTGATGTTGGCCAATTGATTCAATATATTTTATTTGGAAGAGGGGGGGGGAGGAGTGATTCCTTGACTCTCAGGAACTTTGGAAACCTAGGGCATAGCAGCGGTTGAATATGAACTCGGGTTAGATGAACTACGAGGAGGGTCAAATTTTCCTTTTGGGGCATAGGATTTGTTCCTAGTATTGATGACCATGACATCTTTTGGCTCGGAAAAATCTATGAAAACGATAGTGGCTTCTGGTTGTTTACCAAATATCTTGTCTCTGGCACTCTTCCTTAACTCACATGTGGTTTCTTCATGGTGTTCCTCGCAAAAGTTACACCAACTCTAAGGCAGGATAGCCTTCGGCTGGAAATTATTTTCAGTCGGACCTATAAAAGGAGGATCAGAAGAGGATGGAGGTCCAAGGGTGAGTGGGTTGATGGTACCTTTGCACTCAAAATGTATCATACAGTTTTTCATATCTTGGACTAGAAGTAAGAGATCGGACATATCTGTCTGTCTAACTGATTCTTCCTGGGGTAGACCAGTTCATTCAATTCGTTCCTCATACTCTGAACAAGTGCGCAGAGTGGAACCGAAATTATCAATGGCCTTTTCTTCAAGCCTATGATGGTAAGGAGAAGGCAATGCATTGTACTAATGCATGAAGGCGGCTTGGTTCTGGGGGCAGATAAGTTCAGGGATTTGATTATACAACTTGGTAAAATGAAAGTTGAAGGACTTGATGGTCTCACCGTCTTTGTAAGTGATGTTTTTTTACTCCCTTAACTTCTCAGTAGGGCTTTTGGATTGCCCGTAAGTGGATTGGAGCCAATAAATCATTTCCTCCCAAGTAGACAAGATCTTAGGAGGAAGGTCAAAGAAATCGGCCACAGCCTTTCCTTCTAAGGATTTGACAAACAAGTGCATGCAAGTGTCATTGTCGTTAGCCCCTATATTATGACAAGCATTCGAAAATGCCACTAGGTGTTCATTATTACTGACAGTGTTATTTCCTGAAAACTCAGTCAAATTCTCTTTAAACTTTGGAAGCGGGCGAGTAGTAGGTGCTAGGTTAAGAGGAGAAGACACATGCCATGGTGTGGTCGTGGCATCTTCTTCAAACTGAAAAAGGACATAATTTTTAATGACTTTGGTGGGGTTTGTAGTAGATTGAACCGGGATATGGTGGTTGTAGAAGCTACCAATCACCGATGACGATGAAGATTGGGAAGATGGAGCACTTTCAGTGCCACTAGAGCCACCACTAGATGTCATTCTGTGGATGATAAGTGAGGGAAAGAAAGACGAGATGGTTGAATCAAATAAAGTTATCCTTAGAGAACTTTGTTGGGCAGATAACACAAAGTTTCTCCTTCCTATTTCAGCAATAGGATTGATTTCAGGTGACAAGTCTCTTCTTCTTCTAGAAGCACGAGAATCTAAGGACATGAAAGAAAGGCCAAAACTGAAGAGACAAAAGTTTATTGCTTATTTTTGGGCTGCCTATGTCTATCTTCCAATTTTTCTTGGACACTAATATCTCTTTCAATTTCTTCCCAAGAACGATTAAGCTCGGCACGGGTCTTAACAATGTCTAAAATAGTATGAAATGGGTTCAAAGCAATGTTGGTTTGGTCTTGGAGATCGGGCTCAAGATTGGGTTGTCTTGCAATAGGAACATTCATGAATAAAAAAATAGTCAAGGAATCAAAACAGAAAATAAAGATGTATCGATGAAAAATCGAGTATATAATTTAACCAGAGAGATATCGAAGATATCCCCAGTACGGTCGCCAAATAAATGTTGAGGACAAGATATTAATTTATCTTACTCAAGCATTTTTAAACTTTACTTGGCTAAAGGAAAGTAGACAAGAATATCACCCTATGTTTATAGCCAACAAAAATATATATCCTAACTCACAAGTATTAATTACAAGTGCTTAGGCTAGTCTTTTATCAACAAAAAGATTGCTAGAAATTCACTTTTTATATATTTTTTTGAAAATATCAGTTGTTGAAATAAATGTAAGAATAGAAGTAAAGACACCAATATCATAATCAATATAGATGAGACATAAAGAAATACCTTATTTCATTCCAATTCACCAAAGAGTCATTGTCTTTACAAAACTTCACAAGAAATATTGGACCAAAGTCAAACTTAGAAATCCACGATGGAACATACAAAAGGACCTCTGACAGAAAACCAAAACTGACCTCTAAAAGTTGGATCATCTTGCCACAGATTGTTTCCCACTCGACCTTGTACAATAACATTTATAAGTCATGAAATTTAATTCACAAACAGACAAGTCTACATAGACTATCAAAGATAGATCAACACCTCTAAAGAACAAGTGTCTGAATGATTTGATTCAACCATGAATGTTGTTGTCTACAATAAGACCCTGCTATCACAAAAGAGAATTAGGCTATGATGAATATATGAATGAATGAAAACTGAACTATATCAACATAACTCAAAGATAAAACCTTAGCATGCTTTGTTCTTCTCCTCCTCTTGTTCCTCCCCTTAGTTCATCTTTTAAAAATTTAGAATTGGTTAGAGTAGTTGAACTAACTTATTAGTTAAGCTAACATAAGGCCTTAACTAACTTTAGTTAAGGAAGGGGGAAAAAGTAATAATCATAATAAGGTCATAATTAAATAATAACTAATAGGTGGGACCCCCTTTTGACTCCTTTAGTGAATAACAATCATCACATCATAACATAACCCATTTGTTAAGAAAACACACCCCTCGTGCCTCCCTTCAAAACATTTTTTCTTTGACAATTTTAGCTCATAAAAATTGAAAATAAGTCAGACTAATACTCATATATCCAAAATAAAACCTGTTTTCCAAAATAAAACATGATGTCCAAAATCCATGGAATCCACTGTCATAAAACAATAAATGACATAAAAATTAAAACCCATATTTTCCAGTCTTTGAGGTAACCCTTCCTTGGTTGTTGTTGTCACCTCCTGATTTCCCTGAAATTGCCTTGAGATGGGCAGAGCCTTTAGGATTTATCTCAATAATCACATGGGAATAATCATCCCTCAGATACATCTGTGAAGACATAGATTTTTCAGAGTCATTTGAGGGTGAAGAAGGAGCAGCGACAACTTTTCCTTTATCAGATGCATGGTGGACTTCAATCTTCAATATCTTTCTTGCATGGGAGTATTGCACTGGCGAGTGGTTAGGGGAAGCTTGGGAAATGGGGTTCAAAGGTTGGGGATCAGGCAAGTTTAAGTTTGGCCAACCACGGTGTTGGGACACTATTGGGTGAACAATCTCCTACCACCCATCATTTTCTGAGACTTCAGGCTGTAAAGAGACATGACGAGGCACAGGTATACCGGGGGCTTGAGGAGCTTGGAAGGGAGTCCTTTCAGGTCTCGGTTGGACTATTCCATGCCCAAACCAATTAAATAACCCAACATGTAACAATTGGCCAAGCTCTTCATAATCAGCATCAAAATGTATTGAGAACCTAGACCTCCTTGGGCCTCGGTTCCAGTTACCTCTACCTCTGTTTCCTTGACCATGGCTTCCCCGACTGAAAAAAAAACTCATCCTGCATATGTTAAAAATTGGCAAATAGTGTTTTAAATAACCATGCATGACAACTTCTTAAAAATACGAAATATATTTGGCTCAGAATGTATCAGGCTCATGCAATCCAATCCATACAAATTGTTTTAATGTTAATCAATGAGCAGCGGGGTGGAAAAAATGTTCAGGGATACATGAGGGGTTTTTATCATCCAGGTGGATATCGGTGGCCACCCACCTTTTCCAAATGGCTCAAAACAGTTTTCTGGCAATTTTGGTAATTTACTACTTTTAGCAGGTTTTAACTTCCGGGGCCATTTTGAGGGTCCAAATGAAGGTTTTTCGAGATCAAGGTTCTCAATGATATATGAAGGCATAATTGAGCCCCCAAAATGAATCTCCTCTGCGATAGCTTTCCAACGAGCTATCACACGCCTAAAACGGAGATCACCCACCTTTCCAAATGGTCGTTCAGCTCAAGTAATTTTGGTAATTTACTTCTTAGCTGTGTTTTAACTTCCTCGGCCATTTTGAGGGTCCAAAATGGAAGGTTTTTCGAGATCAAGGTTCTCTAATGATATATGAAGGTATAATTGAGCCCCCAAATGAATCTCCTCAAGCGATAGCTTTCCAACGAGCTATCACACATCGCCTAAAATGGAGATCAAGATGCAAAGTTAGGACCCCGAAGTTGATGTACCTACTACCCAAACGGGGCCCACATGACTCCTGCATGCGTTCCATCTCCTAGGGTTAGGCTTGGATGTCTAGGAATTTTGGCATTCCTGGCTATTGTGTGCGGCCTTCAGAGCCTCATTGTAATGATCTTCTCTGCGAATGTGAGTAGTCATTACATCTCTTCTCGTAGATAAGATGCCACCATCTCTAGCGAAGTCTTTCACTGTATTTTGCCAGCCCCCGTATTACTGATTAATAGAAATCGTATTATTGTATATCCGTTTATGGTTGCATCTCTGATACATTTATGTTATATTATTGAATATCTGTACTATCTCTGTGCATTTCTTATTATATCTCTCGCTTCATTTTGTGTCAAATAATCCGATCACCGACATCGTAGTAGATCGCTCTTTTACTGTTTTTTCGCTGTACGTCCCCTCATTGCTGTCCGAAGTATAGTAAGTTGGTCTCAAGATTTTCTATCTTTGCGAAAAATCGCCTCGCGACACCCAAGAAAACCCTCAATGGCGAAGAAAAGAAAATCGACGGAAAAGACGATCCTATCAATCGCTGTTTGAGCAAGCTCTCATGCGATATAGGGACGGAATGATGGAGAATTTTTCCCACATCCTTAAAATGTCAACATAGCATCAGCGCATCTTCATCAAGCCGCCACTTTCTCGGAGTAAGTAACCTCAATCTTCAGCGTACAAGTTAATTTTGATATTCCGATATTTTAAGTTGATAGATGCGTATTCCCTAGAAAAATGGTTAACTCGCTAGAAGGTTATTTGAATGTTCACGCTTTTTCCGACAAAGAAAAGATCACCTTCACACTCCTTAAAGCTCCTCATGTCAAACATTGGTGGGAAATCCACTGGAGAGAAAAGTTCCCAAGAGGAGTCTAGAATATATGGGCTCATCCTTAATTGGGATTTTTATGGATGCTAGAAAGGAACGTGATACCGTTGGCAACCACGAAGACCGGGGTGACATGATGACCACACCGCGAAGAGAGGGCTGGCAGCCCAGAAAGTTCACCAATTCCTTCCATACCTTATGCACCAAGTTGGTATCAAAGACTCCCGAGGACATTTGGTTCAAATACCATGGGGCTTCTACACGTATTAATTCGTAATGAAATGGATTTTCGACATCTCATCACTGTTAAGCTTATCATATGCCGTTAAAATTGAGCGTAAATTAAGCACTCGTAACAAATGGGAATATGGGTCTACAAATATGCAACAACCAGTGATGACAAAGATGGTTCCTAACAAATGGGCCTAAAACCACCAAGACACGTAAAAAGAAGGGTCACTTGAAGACAAAGAAGGGATTAATCGAAAAATGGTGTGATTTCCACAAAAGCCCCCGACACAACAATCGGACGAATGTCGCTCAAAACAATTATTCATGGCTGAGATCAAAGACAAGGGAGCTGAACCCCGATCCGTGGACCGATTCGGAAAATACAGAAAAGCGACGTATCATTGACACGTAATTTAATCGCTATTGTCGCTAATTCTACCGGCAAAGAATTCATCCAGAAGAACCAACTGATCCTTAAGAGGGGAGCACATTTTTCATTCACAGATGTAAGTGAATCCGGACCCCACCGGTGATTTTATTGTTGATAGCAAGCCGTAAAACTCCTCATCCGCCAGAGGTCGCCAAACACTTGGGATTGCTGACAACACCACACCGGCAACGCATATTAACATTAAGTGGCTTCGGCCAAGGATGAGATCTTCTTGTTAGCCAATAATGTCGATTATCATATGGCATCCAACCCTTCAAGGATGAGGTATTATGTGATGTTGCCCCCACCGGATGTCTGTGATGTCCTCTTGGGGCCTATATATGTGGAAATTTCATGTTATCTATGAGTCTCGACTCGTAGTTTATTTATTAATCTAGGGGTTCATCTCTACAGAACCGCAGGTGAAGTTCCAAACCTACAACCCTAATCTAAACAAGGCTGCAAGGTAGCATTCATATACTACAAAAATCCATCTTTTTCCATAACTGCTCGTGGGGAACAAAAGGATATTGCGTAAATCCACCAGCTTCGGGTCTAAGCAAGCACCTTCTATCCAACGTAAGTGTCGCATTAAGTACAAGTAAACGAAGCATAAATATTTCTTCTGAACACAGTCATCTAAAATAGCTTCAGATCAAGTTAAAAGGGGTCCACAACCTTCCAAAATTAAATGTTCGTGATAGCCTCAACAAGCTAAGCAACACCATCTCCAAAGAAGGTAAATGTATCACCAAGATTCAGATTCAACAAAATTTTCCTCATCTAATGGGGGAACTGAGTGCAATGGAGATCATTTCTTCCTGAGGAGTATTGATCCAGTGGGATACCTGCCACCCACCTTCCAAATGGCTCAAACAGCTTTTCCGCAATTTTGGTAATTTACTATTTTAGCAGGTTTTAACTTCCGACCATTTTGAGGGTCCAAATGAAGGTTTTTCAGATCATGTTATCAATGATAGCCAAAGGCATGATTTATCATCCAAAATGAATCTCCTGATAACACCTTTCTAACGAAGCTATCACACCTGGCTAAACGAGGATCAGATGTAAAGCCACGAATTCCTGAAGTTGATGTACTCACTTTACCCAAATCCAGTCTACATGACTTTTTGTGTTTCACATTCTAGGGTTAGGTTTTGGATGTATAGGGACTTTGGCATTCCATTTATTGTAAAGATCCTTCAAAGCCTCATTGTAATGATCTTCCGTGAATGCGAGAAGCCATCACATCTCTTCTCGTGAGATAAGCCGCCACCATTCTAGCGAAGTCTTTCACTCTATATTTTAAAGTCTCTGTACATTTCCTGGATTAATAGAAATCATGCGTTACTATATTTGTGTTTATGGTTGCATCATCGATACATTTATGTTATATTATTGAATATCCGCACTATCTCCGCATTTCTTTATTATATCTCCTCATTTCATGTCGAAAATAATCGGATCAAGCAGAATGAGCAGTCATTTTGAATGCTTTTCCTCGCATGTCCCCGACAAGGTCCGGTATAACAAGTTGGGTCTCAAGCTTTTCTATATTGAAGACAATCACTCTCGCGACACCCAAGAAACCCTCAATGGCTTAAGAAAAGAAAAATGATCGAGCAGACGATCCTATCAACTGCTGTTTGAGCAAGCTCTCACATGACAGTAGGGACGAAATGATGGAGAATTTTTCCCACATCCTTAAACCGTCGATAGTATCAGGCACATATTCATCAATCATCCACTTTGGAGGCACCCCTCACTTTCAAGGTACAAGTTAATTTTGATATTCCGTATTTGAAGGATGAGTAGATGTAGTTTTCTCCTAGAAAATGGTTAACTCAGAAGGTTTTCCGTCTACAATTTTTCCGACAAAGAAAAGATCACCTTCGCGACTCCCAAAGCTCTCAACAAACATTGGTGGGAAACCCATCAGAGCAAAGTTCCAATAGAGAGTCCGAATATATGGGGTCGCATCCCACTTGGGATTTTTTAGCGGATGCGTAGCGCGAAACAATATTACCCTCGCTATAAACTAATGAAGACCAATACATGAGATGAACCACACCGTGGCAAGAGAGGGGCCAAGCAGCTCGAGTTCACCAATGCCTTCCATACCTTACAGCACTAAGTTGGGTATCAAAACCCGGTTTACATTTGGTTCGAATACCATAGTTCTGATAATGCATATATCCATAATGAAATGGATTTTCTCGACATCTCATCACCTTGTTGCTTATCGATATACTGCTAAATTGAGCGTAAATTTAAGCACCAAAACAACGGAATTTGGTCTGCAAATATGCAACAACCAAAGTATTGCAAAGATCATTTAACAAAATGTACTCAAACCAATCCAAGACACGTGAAAAGAAGGGTCACTGAAGACAAAGAAGGACACCGAAAATGGTGTGATTTCCACAAAGTTTGGCACAACACCGAAGGAATGTCGCCAAAATCAGCCATTGGTGGCCGGTGATCAAAGACAAGGAGTCTAACCCCCATCAGAATCCGATTATGAAAATACAAGAAAAGGACATATCATTGATGCGCACCCCACCGCTATCGCCACGAAAGTACGCTAATTCAACCGTAAGAACCATGCATTCCGGGGAGCAATCTTTTCATTCACGATGTGGGTGAAGGGGACCCTCACAAGATTTTATTGTTGATAGCGGAAGCCAAGAACCTCATCTCAGCAGAGGTCGCCAAACAAGCTTGGGATTGTCGACAACACCCCACACCTCGTACCATACAACATTGCGGCTTCCCCAAGGATGAGATATTTGTGTCACCAAACAATGTCGATTGTCATATGGTATCCAACCTTCAAGGATGAGGTATTATGTATGTTGCCCCACTGGATGCCTGCGATGTTCTCTGGGCCAGCCATATAGGTGGAAACTCCATGCTATCTATGAGTCTCGACTCGTGAGTGTCATTATTACTCTATGGGGTAATCTCTACAGATACTAGAGGTAGTTCCAACTACCGCTCCACCTAAACGTTGTTTCAAGGTAGTATCTCATACCAAAAAAATCATATTCTTCACAATCACTCAAAAGGGGAATAGAAGGATACTGCAACCATCACAGCTTCGACCCAAGCACCTCTATCCAACAAGGTGTCTAATAAGGTTGCAAACGGCACAAATATTTCTTCAAGACGTAGTCATCTAAAATAGCCGATCGTTGGAAAAGTTCCAAACCCTTCCACCAAAGGTCTGCCATAGCCTCAACAAGCTGGTAACGCTTAATTCTCCAAAGCAAGGCAAGGAGATCACCAAGATTCAGATTCAACAATCGCCTCCCCCCGTGAAGTCAATGCAATGGAGACCATTTCCTAGTGAGGGAGGATTGATCCGTGTGGATGTCGATGCCCACCCACCTTTTCCAAATGGCTCAAAACAGTCGACAATTTTGGCAATTTACTATTTTAGTCGTTTTTTAACTCGGTGGCCATTTTGAGGGTCCAAAATGGAAGGTTTTTCAAGATCAAGGTCTCAATGATATCCAAAGGCATGATTTATCCCCCAAAAATTAATATCCCTCTATGATACCTTTCCAACGAAGCATAAAACACCTCAATCAAAGATTGTATGCAAAATTTAAGAACGCAGGAATTTGATGTACTAACTTACCCAAACGGCCCACATGATTTTGGTGCTTCATCTCCTAGGGTTAGGTTTTCTTGGATGTTCAGGACTTTGCATCTCCGCTTATTGCAAAGGGCCTTCTTGTTTCATTGTAATGATCTTACAAATGTTAGTAGTCATTACATCTCTTCTCGAGATAAGTTGCCACCATTCTAATGGAGTCTCACTGTGATTTTACAAATTCCTACATTTCTCCTCGGGACATTAGAAACTCGCATTGTATATCCGTTTCTATGGTTGCACCGACATTTATGTTATATTATTGAATATCTTCAATATCTCCTCGCGGCATTTCTTTATTATATCTCCGCTTCCTACTTCGCGTCGGTAAAATAATCGATCAAGGTATCGAGATGCCGCTCGATTGTTTTATTTCAGTTGCATGTCCCCGCATAACGCCCGAAAGAGAAGTACCTGGTCTCGAGATTTTCCATCTTCAAGACAATTGCTCTCGCACACCCAAGAAACCAATGGCGAAGAAAATGACGGCGACGATCCTAGTCAACCTGCTGTTTGAGCGGCGTCTCACACTTACGTAGGGATCTAAATGATGGAGAATTTTTCCCACATCCCAAACACCCGTCACGATAGCATCAGGCGCATCTTCGTCAAGTTGCCACTTTGGAGGCACCTCGCCTTCAAGGTACAAGGTTAATTTTGATATTCCCTCAGATTCAAGGACGATAGATGCGTATTCTAGAAAATGGTTAACTCATGAAGTTATTTCTCTGCTCACAATTTTTCTCCGGAAGAAGAAAAGAGATCACTCGCGACTTTTAAATCTCTCCCTCATGTCAAATATTGTTGGAAACCATCAGAGCAAAAGTTCCACAGAGGAGTCCTGAATATATGGGGCCGATCCGACTTGGGATATTTTTATGGATGTGGTAAAGGAACGGTACATGTTGGCAACTACTTAAGAATGACATGATGATGGACCACACAGCCGCAAGAGAGGCTGGCAGCTCCACCGGAGTTAACCAATGCCTTCCATACATTGTGCACCAAGTTGGGTATCAAAGACTCCGAGCGACATTTGGTTCTAAAATACCATGGGGCTCTACACAGATACATCCAGAATGAAATGGATTTTCTGGACATCTCATCACTCGGTGCTGCTTATCGATATGATGTTAAAATTGAGCAGAAATTTAAGCACCAGAACAAACGGGAATTCGGGTCTGCAAATATGAAACAACCAAAGTATGACAAAGACGGCCCTAACAAACAGTCTCCTAAAAACCAGTCCAAGACACAGGAAAATAAGGGTCATGGGAAGACAGAGAAGGACACCGAAAAATGGTTTGATTTCCACAAAAGCCCCTGGAACAACACCGACGAATGTCGCTCAAAACAGTCATTCGTGGCCGAGATCAAAGTAAAGGAGCCGAACCATGATCCAGAATCTGATTCGGAAAATACAGGAAAAGGACATATCATTGACGCAGACTCCACTGCTATTGTCGTGACCGCAACAATTCAACCAGAAGAACCAACAGATCCTGAAGAGGCGGAGTGCCTTTTTCATTCAAAGATGTGGGTGAAGGGGACCCCGCTGCATTTTATTGTTGATAGCAGAAGCCAGAAGAACCTCATCTCAGCAGAGGTTGTCAAACAGTTGGGATTGTTGACAACACCACACCTGTAGCCATACAACATTGGGTGGCTTCGCCAAGGACGAGATCTTCGTGTCAGCCAGCAATGTCGATTGTCATATGGCATCCAACCCTTCAAGGATGAGGTATTATGTGATGTTGCCCCACTAGATGTCTGTGATGTT
>SNQJ01S0069019.1:31144-48261 GCA_010110895.2 Picea sitchensis
AAGAATAAAGATAAAAGGCATGAATGGGCTTGGAAACATTTGCATCCATGACAAGGTGCAACTCACCCTCTTCAGAGGCACCCACAGGTAAGCCATACATTTCCCTGCTATCACTGCACCTATTGCTTAGACATCCCTTACCACCTCATCCACTCACATGGCCTGGATTTTGTCTTCAGCCAGGAACATCCCACATCCAATGAGCACTGGCCCAATAGGACGTCCTAGCATCCCCTCCAAACTTGGCCTGTAGAATAGCATAATGTCTTCGAGCACTTGTCCGGGTAAAGGGGGTTTCATGCACATGTTTAAATAACTTGTTGATTAGATGTGATTGACATTGCTATGATCCCTATGACTTATGAGCCCATGGAGGGCGTATTTGGTGATGTTGTAGGGCCACACCTGATGGACAGGTACATATGGGGAGATGATTAGTTCAGACCTCCATAGGGATAAGAATCCCACTAGATGGATGCTGAGATCCAACCGAGAGCAGAGACAGATAAGGAGATTGCATTAGAGAGAGAGGAGGACGTTTCACTAGGGACAACCTGGCAGACCTAGACCTAGGGGGGTTGTGCCCTTTTCACCATGATGTAGGCCTTGGAAGGCCCACGACGTCACCCAAGTCAGCCAACGTTTTGGATGTTTTGGAGGCAATTGTGTGCCAAGTGGCACGTGTGTTAGGATCCTGAGCCCCAAGGAGGCCTAACGTTTTGCTCTAGGAGGCCAACGTTGCCCCAACAGGGCCTAACATCACCCTAAAAGGGCATGGCATCACCTTTATAGCTTGTTTTAGGGTTTATTTATGACATTTAATGTAAAAACTGGATATTATGTGTAATAGGCCATGTTGGCCTTTTTGACCTAATTTTGGTCATTAGGATTATATAAATAAGGGGAAAATCACTCTTATTTTTCATCATCTTTCACTCACACTTGTGAGGACTAAAATTTGCGCCCTCCTTAGGGTTTCTTGGCTGAAATTTTAGGCGTACTTGTTGAGGAAGGCTAAATTTGGAGTATTTTGGCAAGTTTCTTGGTGGATGTGTTCAACTAGGGATTTTCTTGATTATTCTTGATGAATGTAAGTAATATTTTTGCAATTCTTCTTAATTGAATGGTTATAGTTTTATTTTTCTTGCATTTACATTAAAGATTATGAAATTGCTTGATTAAACCCTAGGAAGACTAGCACATGTTATTGTCCTAGCTTTAAAAGCCTCCACCTACTAGATATTGTCAAAATGCCATTTTTCTTGAAGCATGTGCTAAGGCCTTGCCATTGCAACACCTTAGTATCCATTGCTTCATCTTAGCTGATTTTTTCTTCATCATTGAGTTAAAGAGGGAGGAAATCTACTAAGGCGTAGGGTTACCTACACCTTAGTAGCTAGTTTCCCCTTAGGGTTTGATAATTGGAGCCTTGGGTTACCAACACTCCAATCTATCAATCTCTCTTGTCTTTGACTCTCCTACTATCATTTTTCTTCAACATTTACTGCCACTTCTTTGATTCCATTTTCCCTAAAAGCACTAGTCTAAAGTCCTCTTTTGAGTAATTGATGAAAACAACCATCAAAACCTATTCTTTCAGCTTCCTACTAACCATTTCTAACCTTAGAATAGCCTAACCTACTAACAATATTGTTGTTGTTACTAAAATAAGCTACAACCATTAATTGCAACATTAAAAGCTCATAAAAGCAATTGAAGAGACTGATTTATACAGTGTCTTGTTTGCTTCTAACAAATGCTAGTATTATGATTTCAATGGTTGATGATATTTAGTCATTTTGAAAATGTTTCAAGGCATTTAATGTGAAGTATGGCCTTTTAAATATTGCTTTTATAATTTTTTGTTTACTACATCATTATCAACCAATTGATTTTATTGAGAAAGTCCAGGATTTTATGAAGTGCTAACCAACAAGTGTACTTGAAAATATATATAGTTTCTTGTTGCTTTGTTTTGAGCATGTACACCTTGACATATTATCATTTCATTGGTTATAAAACTAGGTCTTTCTGATCGACGGTGAGTTGTGAGAGGGGATCTCTATCTAGCCATTTTGACCTTGCCTTCTCAAACCCCCAGGTCACCGGGGGATGTCTCCCCTAGGCCTACCACCCTAAATAGAAAGAGACATCCTATTGAGGTGACAATGATAGGATAGTCTCCAATTATGCCAATTTTCTCTCTTTTAACCTTTTCCTTTGATCAAAGTACAAATTGTGCGAAAACAGTCCTCAAGGCTTGAGAGGATGAAATTGTTGCAAAATGGTGGTCGGTTCTCAGGTGGCATCTTCTGGAGTTGTATCTTTCCAATGAACTAACACTTCCTTGATGGTTCATTGATGAAGATGACATTCTCGTTGGTCCAAGATTGATATTGGTTGCAGCCAAATAGAACCTTCTTCATCCAACTCGAGGAGTCTAGTTTCAGTTTGGCACGTAGTTTAATTGATTTCTTTAAGCACGAGACATGAAAAATAAGATGGAGCATAGAATGAATGGGTAGAGCTAACTGGTAGGACATGGGCCCCACACGCTTGAGAATTGTACAATGACCATAAAATTCTAGAGTTAGTTTCTGAAAGTGTTCATCTTTGAGTGAATTTTGCTTATAAAGTTGCAGACGAAGAAACACATGGTCCCCTTCAACAAATTGATGCTCAGAATGACCTTGATCTGCTTATTGCTTCACGCGATTATGAATGGCTGCTTGAATTATGAGAGTTGTGTCAACCTCCTGAACCTTGGAGAAACTTGGCATGTATGAGAGAACCGATGGTGGATTTTTCCCATAGACTACTTCAAAAGGAGTCATGCGAGTAACACTATGGAAACATGTGTTGTACCACCATTCAATGAGAGGTAACCATTGATCCCATTGATTTTGTCGTCATATGCAAAACACCTCAAATATCTTTCCAAACACTTGTTGGCAACTTCAATTTTTGCATCAGTCTAGAGATGATAGGAAGTGCCGAGATGCAATTGGGTTCCCCGGAGCCTGAATAATTCTTGCCAAAAATTGTTGCTGAAAGTTGGATCTCGGTAGGAGACAATAGATTGAAGCATGCCATGAAGTTTGAATATATTACCCATAAAAATTTGAGCCATTGTGGATGTAGAGAATGGGTGTTGAAGTGCAATGAAATGAGCATATTTAGAAAGGAGATCAACTACCAACCTGATGATGGAATTATGGCCCGATTTAGGAAGGCCAACAATGAAATCCATAGAAATATCCCTCCAAATAGCAGGGGGAATCAAAAGTAGTTTGAGCATGCCTGGAGATTTGATTGTTTCTCCCTTATTGCATTGACACGTATCACATTTAGCCACAAAGGTGCAAACATCCTGTTTCATACCATCCCAGACGTTTCACCCGTTCATAGGTTTTGGTAAACCCTAAATGCCCAATTGTGGGTGAAGCATGAAGCTTAGAAAGCATTGTGGATTTAAGTTGCAACCATTTTCTTAAATACAAATGACCTTTGTATCAAATCTCTTTATTGTGCCAAGAGTACCCTAGAGAGGCTTGAGAATGGTGTTGCAATTATTGGATCATGCGAGAAAGTTTGGGGTCTTTCAGCCATTCTTGGCGAACAACTTGGAGCCAATTTGGTACAATTAAGGAGAGGGAAAAGAGAGACATGTTACCCTTCTAGGAGGTACCCTACATTTTTCATTTGGCTACACCATTCTAATCCCAAGGATGCAAGTTAAAGCCATGTAAAGCATAGTGGATGATATTGTAATGGACTTTCAGACTTAGGCCAAACATGATCAATCCCCTTAGTCCTCATCTCAATGTCTCTCATCCTGAATAGGATTGGAGGCCCTGGCATGGATCTATTGGGACACATGGTTGTGTGGATCCATGAGTCTTATGTAGGGGTGATTGTAGTTTGTGGGGCCTATTTTGATCCATGTCATGCACACCTATGTCTCCCCACATGGTTATTTTCTATTGAGTATGTAGGCATACCTTGGCCATTGTGAATTTATCATTTTTGTTCTCAACATGGAAGTCTCATAAAGTTGTCATCATTGCACATATTTTGAGGCACTTCATGCATCCCAATGCATTGGGTCCCTAGAGGCAAAAATACAACATGGATTCAAAATGATCAGAAAGATTTTACGAGAAAAACCCATGTTGCATATTTTGGATCGGTGAAATACTAAGGGAGATATTGCCTCCCAAAGGAAAATCATCCTAGTCTTCTAAAAAGGACGTTGAGCACATTTCCCAAGTCAAATGGTCAAAGAAGAGGAACGTTAAATGGTCAACTATCCGTTGGAGGAAATTTAGCAAGTCAAAGATGCTCTCTCTCTATAGGTAAAATGATTTATTAAGCCACTAAATGACCAATCCATCCCCTTCGGAACAAATCACACCTCATCTCATGGATTTGATTAGTCAAACTAGCCATTGGAGTAAAGAAAGGTCAAATGTGGATAAAATATGACCGTTATTGCTCATTCTACAAGAGGAAATTGTCCCCAAAATGAACATTGGAATTTCTCCACCAAAACACACCTTATCTAAGGCCACACGACCTCTCTCTTGGTGGATCGAACCTCTCATGTGGACATTTTCAATGGTCAATTGTTCTAAAAAAGGATTTTATCCCATTTCTATCGTGGAGCTATGTAATTAAAATATATTATTCAATGGTTTAACCTCCAACCAATTGTGGATGAATAAACCAAGAAAATATTATTTTACGAGGGAGGTAGAAGCTATTCGTTACAACAAAAACAATATAAGACTAGTCCCTCCTCTCATTTAATGTTGTTGAAACTTTGTGAGATCATAATGCCATATTTTGGAAATCAATTCTCTTGTGTCAATATGGATTGTCTATTATACTGCTTGTTTTTCTGGGCAAAGGATTCTTTTAATTGTGCTTTGACAGGGGTTCCTTAGGAGAATTGCAAGAGGTGACCAATCAATCCATTGAGGGGATACATAGTCATGTGGAAGAAATGAAACAAATTTTCGTCTCTTTATTTCTTCGTGGGTTCTTAGTGAAACACACCTAAGTTGTTGGACCAACTTCTTTGGAAGTAGCTTCAACCAAGTGGTAGGTTATCACTTTGACCCTAGTTAATTGGTAGTCTTAGAGACCATCCATTGAGCAGCTCTCCTAGCAAATCCAAGGAGTAACCCCATCTATTGTTGAATTTCTAGCATTGGGGACAATAGTCATTCGGCTCCAAACCCAATCAATTAGAAATCCACCCTCCCAATCTTGAACTTGCGGGGTCATAATTGAACAAACCAAGATATATCTAAAGGTAAAAAAGGCAAAGGTAAATCTCTCAATTTCTTCAACCATTTTATTTCAAAATATTTTAAATCATCTCTTATTATAAAAAAATACGAAAAAAACATACCCTAGCTTTGTATTTCATGTTTACATTTTATCAACTAGTAGATCTTGGGGGTTTTGTTGCTTGGGAATTCCCCTACCCCAAGATATATTTACCCTCGAGTTTTATGCTTCATTGAATACATCTAATAAGGGTTTTCTTGAAAAATAGTGTGTAGATCTACATTGTTATAGCCAAGAAAATCTTTAGATCTACACTCTTGTTGACAATAAAAGGGGTGCATATTGTAAGTATCAACTTCCCAAACCTTTCTACATTTATTACAGATCTTATTTACAAGTGTTATCTTTATTTTCTAGTTAAAATAGTAGAAAATTACAACCCATTAAATATTATTCTTTGTTGTAATAAATTTTGGGTTTTGACCCTAAGGGGAATTGAACCCCAATTCTATAAAAGTAATTTCCATCTAGTTGGAATTTAATTTTGCAGCATATATAAAGGCTCTAGGGCATAATATTCATTATTACTTTGCTTCTCTATCCTCTAAACCTGCAAATCTATTAATCTAGTGTATTTTTACACTTGTCGGAGGCCTCAAAACGCCATATTCTGGTTGGTTTTTTATGTTTTATTTGTTTTTAAAGGTCTAATATAACGAAAAACAAGGAAATACCTTATTTCCAGCCACTTCATCCAAGGTACACACATTACAATTTTTTCTTAAAGTGGTAAGGACATTCACCCCTATCTCTTGTGCATTAGATAACTAGTATTTTGATGATTTGGGGGTAAGTTGGCTCGCTGATTTGTTATTTTATTTTCTGCATTATTTACTAATTCTAGTAAGTCTTGAAACAATTAAATCCTACCTTCACCTAGTGTTCTTTGTTTAGGCACCGATCTTAAGATTCTTTGAGGTAAATAAATAGTTTGTGGGAAGCCTCCCATACTTTCTTAGCATAAGAGTTTGGCTCGAACATGGAAGGATAGGTGTTGTGGTGACATTGAGAACCTATCCCCTGTGTTTCTGCCATAGTGGACTACGAACCTTGGTGGTCTGCTAGTTTGGACGGTAACATTTTTTGGCGCCGCTGTCCGGGAACAAGGTTTTCAAACCGAGGGTCCTCAATGACAAATATCTGGTAAACTTTTTGCTTTGTACTTTGATGAGATTATTCTAGTTTCATTTGTTAATATTTAAGGGTCTCATCTGGTGACTCCACCAAATAAAAATTTAAAAGTGCATTGCAATGAAAAGTTTCCAATTCCGACGACTCCATTGTCTGATCTTTGGTAAGAATTTGTTTTCTATCTTTGATGAGTTTATCATTATTTGCACTAACTTTTAGGAGCTCACCTGGCGACTCCACTTGAATGAATTTTATAAAGAGATACAACACAAGAACAACTCCTAAGTAATTGGCGGCTCCAAATCTAGGGTAAGGTTATGGTTGGTAAGAAAGCTCTTTGGTTTAACGAATCATCATTATCAATGTTTGAAGTATGGATTTTAATGAAGATTAATTGTCATCTCTTTCTTATCTATTTGTTCCTTTGGACTTACCACATGTTTTGAAATATTCAAATCTTCCTATAGCCAATATATATTCTCATGTTCCTAAATTTGATAGAAGTCCATGAATAGTCGTGGATTTTCTGGAATCTTTTATGAATTATGTAATTGATACTAATATTGTATTTGAAGATGTTTTGATGTAATCCTTTGCATAGTCAATGCAAGGATTGCTTGCAAGGAAGTGGTGTAGTAGGTTTCAACCTAAAGAAATAAAATCTTTCCCTCAATTAATGAAGAGATTTCAAAAGGATTGGATCCTGGGTTATGAAGATGTTGAATATGTTCAAGTATTCATAGATCTACAGGGAAAAATGCTAGAAAAGGATGATCACTTGGTTATAGAATATGGTGAGCGTCGTTCCCATGATACCCTTATGGAAATAAAAGAGAAAATGGATGCAGTCAATTTCCTGACAGAGTTTATCAGAACAAACTATCATGAGCCTCACATACAACAACTTGCAAATGATCTTTTGGAATTATGTCCTAACAGGGAATGACAACATCACTTTGAAAGTCTTGAAGAAGTCGATGACAAGGAAAATCTTACGACAAATTTCCATGGGGAATTTTGACATGAAAATAGTGGTGATGATCCACATTTTATTGAGGATGACAGAGGTGTGGTGAATATGAAAGAAATCCCTATTATCCACATGGACAAAGAGGAGGAAAATACCATAGTAGGGAGCATTGATGAGGAGTCTTCTCATCTGTCCATTGAAAATCAAGATACAATTGAAGATCACAAGGATGAGGAACACATTGATGAAAGTAATGTTTAGGAACCCACCCTCCCACCTCTGGATGACAATATAGATTTAACAACCTATATTCCGTTTCGATCATCTTATTCTCATGATACATCTTGTAGTGATTAAGGAGGGGACAACTTGGTGGGTAGTTCTTCATTGGAGAGGGAGCATGATTGTACAAAGATTTAAAGTATTGATGCATTCCTTTAGGTCGACAAATGCAAATGGGATGCAAGCTAATATCGTTTTGACAATGATCCCATCTATGATGGAAAGAATGATGACCATGAGATTGCAAAGTTTTGGCCATATAAGCAACCAAGTTTGGCCATATTACAGGAACAATATTTACAGGTGCAGAGGGAGGAATTCCACAATCATGATATAATAGAGTTGTCTCAACCTTGTACATCCATGTTTCATAACTCTTAGGTATATAAAATCCTTTTGACAATGAGGGATAATGGGCCATAATAGTGGGAAGGYCGAAGCATGTTCAATTTCAAACATACTTTATGAGTTGTCATCCTTTCATGCCACAACAATCAACCTTAAGGTGTGRGTTTCCTTTTRTTTTGAGTTCTTATTTATCATCTCATCATATGTGTGGGTATGTGATTAGATATATCCAGGGAGAGGAACAGTCTTCATGCAGGTTCYAKCTAGAGCCGCCATCAAAGCCTCTTTTACTTGATAATGCAATGAGTAACATTGATGAGTGGTTAAATGATAGAGATTAGAACAATAAGTACATCATCCCTATTGAGTTATGGATTGGTGAAGTATGCAGTAGTATAGGGGATGCATGGTACTCCATTGCAAGTCTTTTGCATGATGATCCTGACCCATCAAAGAATCCTTCCGAGTCATGAAATACTTACTAACATATGCTTACTACAGGTTTGACATATCACTCTTCTTCTTAGCAATCAAACACAAAGGTAAAACCCAAGGTAATGATGAGTTTACATGTTGGTTGCATTGGTTATATGATTTTACTTGACATTTCTTCTTTCCTTGATTAGAGTATGTAGGAAGAATAAGCTCTCTATTATAAGCATTAGTTTAGTTTAGATGCCTTTAATTTTGTTATTACTTCCTTTCAAGTTGTGATTATATGATTTACTTTCAACATTTCCATTTCGTAGATTAATTGCAGTTTGTTTTTGGTTTATTTTTGCTTTCAAGGAGGGGATAAGACTCCGTGTCTTACTCCCTCTACTGGCATTTAATAAAAACTGTGTGATATTGTTTCAGGTTTACAAGTGAAAGATTTTGGGGTTCTCACATCCTCCCAAGAAGAACAAGTGTCTCGTAGTTGGAGCTAGTTGTCACCTCTCCAAAAGGTATCCTGCGTTTTTCATCTGGCTACACCATTGTAATCCCAAGGATGAAAGTTAAAGCCATTTTTCATCTGGATATTAAGATGGGTGGCCTGAGGGGTAGGATTGGTAGGTCGAGGGCTGGGAATAAAAGAGGGTTTTTGATTCTGGGAAAAAACAACCTATTGTGATTCTTTGGCACGTTTAATAGCTTCCAACCAAGTCTGGGGCCGAGCCATGAGGACTTGGGCTCAAATTTCATCCTTTAGGCCATTGATAAAACATTCCCTGAAGAAGGCATATGTCATGCCCTCCGTTCTGAAAGCCAAGTGCTCAAAGGTGGTTATAAAGTCTTCCACTATGCTAGAGTGTTTTAGCTTGGTCAAACAACCTAAATAGTGAGCGTCGATGTCAAAACATTCATAAATCTCTCCAACAAACTAGGTTCAAGCAACATACCCTTGGCATGCATTTTTACGCCATTGCCACCATTTCTAGCATTCAATATATAGACAGAGAACAACATAACAAAGTTTGGCCAACTTGTCAATAATTCCATGCAAAGAAAAATAATGTTCCATTTGGATGACCCAACCGATGGGATCAAAGGCATCAAATTTATTGACCTCAGATGGGGGAAGACGGGGGTCACGCAGAAAGGGGTTGGAATGAAAGGCCATAATATGGGAGGAGTCAACACCATCTACTTGGGAGGGTTGTTCATGGAAGGGGGGGTCGTGGGATCACTTCATTATTTGGTGAAGAGTGACATCAAGGGTGTCAATTTTTCCCTCTAATTGGTCAAATTGAATGTCAACTTTGGAAAGTTGGGTCGCAGTGTTGGAAAATTGGGTCTGGACTTGGTCCTCGAAATGGTCAAACTGGGCCTTGTTCTTATTGATTTTGTTTTGCAGTTCTTGGGTGCGAGTGGTGGACATGTAGAAAGGTGGGGTGTGAAATGGGGAGTAGGTCCACTAAAGAAAGGAGGATATGTGATATATATTACTACGATCATGGCAATAAGGGAAATCCAATGAGATAGGTGTGAAATAAGGGTGTTGAGAAGGGTTAGTGGGACCATAGAAAAATGATGAGAAGTGATAGGTATGTTGGCATGTTTTTCAGACAAGGGCAGAGTATGCGTGTTTGTCATTGATGGTAAAGATCACGAATAGCAGCACAGTGACAATGATGGAATGGTAATATCAACAGTGTAAGATCAGGAGGAGGAGAAACAATGATCGTTGGATCCCATTTAGAATTCCCAAAGACCATCAGATCCGAATTAAGACTGGAGGAGCACACAGAAGAGGAGAACAAATCTCAGGCATCAGATCTGAGTGCAAAGATCAACCATCGTCGGATCCAGAAGAATGAGCACAATATTTAAGTAAAAGATGAAGTAGGCTTAGAAAGTCTCGAAAGCAGGAGGACCGTTGATCCAAGAAGGACACATGGCAAACAATCAGAGCGCGACAAAGGTTTTGTTTTGGAGTTTCGCAGATCTAGAAATTTAAAGGAAAGAGGTTCTCTAACCCCTCAAACTTGCGATAACAATCCTGACCATTAGAGTCATAGGACACGTGGTAAGCGATTGGAATTTCACTGACTTGCACATTGGAGGAGTCAATGGAGAATGGTGTGGGAACTCGCGATATGCGATATCCTGAAATGATCCGAGCCATCGGATTGAGGGTTGATTTGAACCCTTGGATCGAGGTATGCTGTGGAACGTTGGATGCAAAGGACACATGGCAAGTGATTGACATTTCGCTGACTAAAAGGTAAAAGGAAGGAGGCTCCTAACCTCTTGAACTTGTAATATGCGAAATCACGATATAATCTCAGCCGTTGGATTGAAGACAAATCTGGGCCGTCGAATCTAGGAGGTAGATCATGACAGACCACGTCAACGAGGACAGGTGGCAACTTACAACAACAAGGACACATGGCACACGAATATAAGGACAAGTGTCAAATTGTTTCATCTTTTCAGGCCACTGGAAATCATAATTCTTAGTGACACGTGGTAGCCACTCGACTCTTGACACGTCATTGAGTGACGCAAGAATGACGTCACTTCATGAGTTCTTATTTCGGGAGTTTTAACTTCAAAGTCCCGAAGGCTCAAGTACCGGGGCGGAGGAGAGTCGTCCGATCACCATGGATTGTGGACCTTTGATCTGACTCCATTACGAAGTTTTGGATACCGGGAGTTGGAGGAGTCAAGACTCTTCACCTTTGGATTACCGAAATGCGAAATGCGAAAATGCCTTTTTGTATAGGCTATGGTCACCGCCAGTGGTCATGTGAGAGGGAGGAGCTAGCAGAGCTAAGCCCCTTTTCAAAGATCGCAACATGAAGAGTCAAGACTCTTCACCTTTGGATTATCGAAATGCGAAATGCGAAAACCCTTTTTTGTGTAGGCTATGGTCACTGTCGGTGAGCATATGAGAGGGTGGAGCTAGCAGAGCTAAGCTCTTTTTTAGCAATCACAACTTGGAGTGTCGAGACTCTTCGACACAGGATTGTCAAAATGCGAAATGTGAAAGGCATTCTGATTAGGCCCATGGTCATAGTCAATGGGCATATGGAGTAGGCGCGAGATCCATCATTGGTAATCCAACGGTGTAGGTTAATCAAGAATATGATCGAAGGGTCATTGTTTATTTTCATGATTAATAAGATTAGTTACGATTTAGTTAGAAAATCGAATCATGGTTCTTGATCAGTTGGCGATTCAGTTGCTGAGACATTTTTGTCTTTGCCCAAGGAGATTCGAGGTGTAATGGATGAGGCTGGTGTGTATAGAAGGAGAGATGCAACGACTGTGTAAGGTTGGCTTTTCAAACCGAAACAATGAGATGAACTGTAAGAAGGGTAAAATGACATAATGCAAAGCATGAGATAAAACTCAAAGATAAGTAACAGTTGTCGAACAAACAAAAGCAAGAGTAGGATAACAGAATAGCATGAAGTAAGAGAAGAATAGCATGAAGTAGAGTAGAACTACAGAACAATCTTGAACGAGAGAAGAATTGCAGAACAGTGAAGAAGAGGTAAGAATTGAAATACCTGTATTGTTTGTTTGTCAATCATTTACTCATAATCAGGGAGGAAGGGTGGTGCTAGGGAGGACTGTGGTCCTATGATATTCAAGTTGGTGCTTGAATATTGGAAGTTGTATCTTCCATCTAGTTGTGGCTAGAAAACATGGTGGCAGGTTGGTGCTCGGGAAAACACAGAGTTTTTTGTATACAAGTTGGTGCTTGTATAAATCCAGTTGGTGCTGGAATATTTAGGGAGTTAGTGCTTCCTTCTAGTGGGTGCTAGAGAAACCAGAGAGTTGGTGCTCTCAACAAGTTGGAGCTTGTAAAACAGAGGTAGTAGCCTCACTTTGATTTGGTGCTCAAACATAGAGAATGTACAGAACTTAAAAGACTGCCTATCATTTCGAAGAAGAAGAGGTTTTCTCCCTTTATGGGTTTCCTCATGAAAATCTGTCTCTATGTATATCTTATGTGTGATCGATGCTCATTATTCATGTTGTCCATATGATTCATAATATTGATGGTCACTTGATGAAAGATTAAAAATGGCTCAATAGACTTAAAATTGTTTAAGCACAGTAACAACTAATTCACCAATTGGTATCAGAGTGGGTTCCTTTTATTTAAAGGTAGATCTGTAAGCTTAAACATGACAAGTCATGAAGGGAATTCAACCACTAAGCCTCCTCTGTTTGATGGAACAAATTTTGCCTTCTAGAAGGTTAGAATGATAACATATTTAATGGCCTTAGGTGCTGATGTTTGGGATGTAGTAGAGATTGGATATACAAAGCCTGTTGTGCTAGCTTCCAGGGATGATAAGTTAGAGTTTAGCTTTAATGATAAGGGAGTGAATGCTATCTTGAATGGACTTGCTGAAGCTGAGTTTGTAAAGGTGATGCATCTTGAAACTGCCAAAGCAATGTGGGATAAACTTATTAGCAGTTATGAAGGAAATGAGAAAGTAAAAGATGCCAAACTTCAAACACATAGATTGAAATTTGAACAACTAAAGATGAATGAAGATGAAATAGTTAGCAAGTATTTTTTAAGAGTTGAAGAACTTGTGAATGCCATGAAGGGTCTTGGTGAGAAGATTGAAGAACCATTTCTAGTTCAGAAGATTTTAAGATCTTTGCTTGATAAATTTAATCCAAAAGTCTCCGCAATAGAAGAACTAAATGATCTTAAAACTCTATCCATTGATCAACTCCTAGGAACTCTAACTGCATATGAAATGAGAATCAACAAAGATAAATCCATTACTAGAGAAGCATCTTTTAAAGCAGACAAGAATATTGATTTAGAATTATATGATATTGAGGCAAAATTTGTGAGAAGGTTAAGGAAAGGATCAGGAAAATATCAAGGCAAGCTTCCCTTCAAATGTTTTAACCATGGTAAGATAGGTAATTTTGTATCTAAGTGTCCTCACCTGAAAAAGGACCAAAACTCTGATGATGAAAAGAAATACAAATTTAAGAAATATAGTAAAAAGAAAAGTTTGTGTGCAAACAATGACAACTCCTCAGAAGACATAGATAATGATTCATCATGTGAAGACAAAGTGAATGATTTTATGCTTATGGCTATGGGAGATATTGATGATGAACACACAAGAGGTGAAATGGATGACGAAGAAGCTGTGGTAGATATGGAAGGTGAATTAATTAGTGGTTTGGAAGAAATTGGCAGACTCAGATTTAAGAAGAGAAAACAAAAGCAATTGTTGATGCAATTTAAAATGAATGATAAAAAACCTAATGAAGACTTTGCTCTACTAAAAGTTGAGCTGGAAGAGGCAAAGAAAATAGAGGACATTCTGAAACAACAGTTATCAGAGAAGAAAGCGAGGTGTGAAGCCTTAGAAGAAGAGATAGTAAAAACCAGAAAAAAATGGAGAAGTTTAAGGCATTGTATCACAAAAATCTGTCAAGTATTAAAGCTTCAGAAGGATTATCCTCCATTCTAAATCAATAAAGAAATACAAAGTTGAAAGTTGGCTTGGGCTATGAAGAAGGCTCAAGTAGTGATCTTCCAAGTAATACAGAACCCATCAAGTTTGTCAAATCTACAATCATTGACAACAACCACTCTGCAGAAACAAAGAAAGAAAATCAATCACCAAGAAGGAATGAAAGAAAAAATACTAGAACTGAATCTGTAGATCAGAGAAATTATCAACATGAAATAAATCGACGTGCTCAAAGAAGACAAACTTTTTCCAGGTATAAATGATTTTTCTATGGATATTGTTTCCTCTGTTCTAATTTTGGTCACAAAGCTATAACTTGTTCTTTAAGACTTAAAGATGAGCAATCAAGATACTCAAGGAATAATTATCTGCCACAACAAAGATTGAGACAACAAAGTAACAAACAATCACAGACTACAAATCATGTGATAGCTAGGAAAAGGACGCAGGTTAAGTACAACAACAGTTATGACATCAACAATACACGTCTCTACCTTGAAAAAAATTCCCATAGTTTCTACAGAGGAAAGTGCTATGATACCACTTGTTATGTACCTGTTCTATTATAACAAGAAGAAAATAAAAATACTACATCAAATACCAACAGAACAACAAAATGTAGAGAACCAAAACACTAAAGATGATACCTTTATTGATAGAAATAAATGTTCATTTTCCTCTTCGAGGGGACAACCTGCAACATAGCAACACTCTATTACAATAATTCTAAGACATGGCTTTCTCTTGCCTCCTACTCTTATTTATACTAATTCTATCTTCTAAAGAACATTCTAAAGGAAGGTATTTCTAGAAGCGGAAGCTTCTATTAGGTCTTCTTACATTGACTTGTTCACATTTATTAAATAGGCCTTATTAAGTAATGTCAGCCTTTATTACATGGAAAATATATTATTCTATCTACATGAGGGTTTAGGGAGGATAGGTCCCTAACATAAATTACCAAGAACCCATAAAACATGCCGAAAGTAAAAGCATGAATCTTAAGATGCATCTAATTATATGCATGAAAGGGTATATTTTTCAATATTATTTAGTATTCACCAAAAATGGTGTTTTGTATTTCTTTTGAACAACATCAAATCACTATCAAATGCTATTTATGTATCACATAACAAACAATTTTTTAGGCTAAAATGAGCAATAGGTAGCAATTGTGGCCATGAACATGAATGATGGAATTTTGTTTTTTAATGAAAGAATCCTTTGACTATTAATATAAATAATGTGTCCATGTCTTTGATACAAAAAAATGGACCACTATGTAGCCTTGACAAGCATGGCCAAAAATCTAAACAACAAAAAACATGGGTTTGCTTAAGCCAAAACACTTACAACCATATAACCACTAGCTAGAAGTCCATAAGTTCATAATAACAAAAACACATGCCAACATCAAAGGAGGTTGACCATGACCACCCAAGGTGAGGTACCAATAATTGGCATCTAGTGGCTAATCAAGCTCCCAACCATCATTGGGAGGCTCCAAAGGCTTAGGCCCTATAGAAATGGTCAATGCCAATGTATTGTTCCCTATCATTTCAAGAGGCGCGGGGGGGGGGTTAGGTCCAACTCATGTTGCACTTGCATGATCACACCTATCTTCCAACCCAATGGTGGGGCATAATGTCACATTTGTGAGAACTTGTCTATGTGGGATATGAGGGGGCAATTGGATCCCGACTCATGGTATATGTGAGCCCACCCTATAGGTCCAAAAATTGTTGCAGATGGGCCATCTCCATCCTTAACTTTTGCACTTGCATTGTGATCCACAAAGACATGCTAGCACAGGTTAGTGCATCTTCATAACAAGAAAAGTTATTTGATGGTCTTGAATTAAAAGCAACATCATTTGTTTATTCCAAATCCAATATAAAACATCTACTCTAACAAGCATCCAAGTGGACTAGAACTTAATGGTCCAAGGCAAAGGAACACCCAACAAGGTATTTTTCAAAGATAAGAAGATGGGGAGATCTTACTAGCATAAATACTTGGCCTAGGCCCATGCAGACTTAGTTAGGAGACAAAAATAGAAGAGATATCAAGAGTTTCTACTTGTCCACGTTATGCACAACACAAACTTTGCACGCCTAGTTAAGACAACCTTCTATCCACTGAAATACCTCCCATAGTTAAGCACCATGCAAAACATTTTGGTTCCAAATACCGTGAATCCAAAATAAGTGATGGTGGTTGTGAGGGGGATTCTCTTTGATCCCAGAGGAAATGTTGAAATAGATTTCACTTGGGGTTTAGGTATCACCTCTAACAATGAGGGATGAGACATTGGATAGGTTACAAGGACTACAATCATTAAAGGAACATGGGGTGAATCATGTTACAATAGTTGGAGACTCTTCTATCATGATAATGTTTCTCCTTCAACAATTTATTCCCCAAAATACTAACACTAGCCACTTAGTTCAAATAATTTATGAAATAACGATTTTTTTTTAAAACTATCTCCTTCTTCTATGTTTTATGAACTCATAATTCAGATGTGAATTACCTCGTTAATATAGGAGTGGAATTGAATGAAGGATGCATTCGAATAAAAGGTTGGGAACCTCATCCCATAACCCTCCCACTATATTAATTCGCATTAAGTTTGTGATGGCAATGGTGCAGAAGTAGCTAGACATGTAAGCTCGAAAGGATGATGATTTATGTTACCTCCTCCTCCCTTTATTTCAATGTCTAAAGTCATTGGTGTCCATGATTATGAAGAACAATAAGGAGTGGTCCCTTCATGTGTGTGGTATTTTTATTCTGGTCATGTGGATTTGGAATGTGTTTCTCCTCCTCTTATTGACCCCTGACTCTTGTAAGTGGGATTGAGGTAGGAGTGCAACTTGCTATCTTATGAAAGGGTATTGGAGTTGTAATGTCCCACACCTCTTGATAAAGAGGTATTGAGGAGACTCAGTGGCCTAGGCATCCCCACTAGGCCATAGTCTCGTACTAAGGGGAAAGGTCAACCAAACTAAGGTTATATTCTTAAGTTGACTTGATGAAAAGGTGAAAAAGAGTTAAAAGATAACTCACTAGAGGAATAGAAG
>SNQJ01S0069020.1:5748-39100 GCA_010110895.2 Picea sitchensis
AATTCCTCTTGATAGACCTACTAGAGTCTCCAAGCTTCTGTTCAAGCAGGGTTCTTCACACAATTCCTTCACCAATTCTTCAATTAATCTTGCTTAACCTTTTCCATGAGAATCCTTTCAATATATAGGAGAGGGTGAGATGGTTACATGGATGAGAATTATCCCACCAAATCAGAGAAGCCAGTAAAATGAAAACCATACGAATGCCAACTCATTTTCTAGAAGATTCCCTTCTAGAACCCTTGAGACTTCTACTCTTTTCCAAGCTTAAAAACAAGTTTGCACCTTGTGTATAGAGAAACTCGCGAGAAGTTCGCACCCTAGATGAAGGTGGCCTGCGAGAATGGGTCATTCTCGCACCCTAGGCCATATGCAGCTTGCGAACTCACTTTGAAAATATGTTTTCTGGAAGGAGATAAATGCCACTTTTCTTAGGAGAAAGTTCTTGTTGGGAACCTGAGTACACCATTGTTAATACATCACCAAGATGACCAAAATCATGTGTAACAATAGTTCCTTCTGAACAATATATCAACAATTAGCACATATTGATTTGACTTCATCTTCAATGTTGTTCGCTCTTAAGGGATCATGGTAACTGGAAACTGCTTAGACCTCAAATAAAATACAATGTATCCATACCATTCTGAATCGACCAATGGTTCTCCTACTGAAATTGAAATCATTCCATCCATAGAATTGTTATTTGCGATGAGCTTACATAGATCTTGTCCTTTGACAAATTTTAGAGGTTTAATCTCGATATCATATTCTTGGATCTTCCCCAGCCAGCTAGCCCATTTTCCTTCTCTCAATTGTTTATTCAAAAACATCTTCACTGGCGAGGATGGGACATAAGAAATTACATGAGAATTTAGTATGTACGTCCAAAAGTGCGCCACCGCTTTCACAAGAGCTAGGGATTTCTTTTCTAGTTTTGAATACCTCAATTCATAATCGTGAAGGGTTTTTCTCATGAAATTGATTGGGAGTTCTTAACCCTTGGTATTCCTCCGAGTAAGAATAGATGCAACAACCGTTTCTGTAGCGAACGAATAAATGATGAAATCCGCTTGAAAATATGGGCTAATGAGGAATGGAGTTGTGGTGATCGCTCTTTTGATATTATTGAAAGCTTCTTATGTATCCATTGTCCATGCAAACCTTTGGTCCTTTTTCAATAATAGATTGATCGACTTCACAATAATTGCATAATTAGGGACAAATCTTCGCACGAAGTTGATCTTACCAAAAAATGATTGAACTCCTTTCTTAGATGATGGGGGGTTGAGTTCATTTATAGCTTTGACTCTTCCTGGATCTATATAAATCACTTCCTTCCACACAATATAAATCAATAGTTTGCCTTGAGTTACAACAAATACAAATTTCTTTGGATTTAGTGAAACACCATATAATCTACATTTGTCAAATACTTTCCTTAAATGATGAATGTGATCACCCCTTGTTTTTGAATGTACTCTCAAGTCATCTTGATAGTCCACCATGAATTTCCCTATCAACCCATTGAAAACATGATCCATGGCCCTTTGAAACGTGGCTCATGCATTCTTCAAGACAAAGGGCATCCTAGCATGTGCATATGTCTCCCAAGGTGTCATGAATGTTGTCTTTGCTTTGTCTTCCTTAGCAACCAAGAATTGATTATATCCAGAAAAACCATCCAACATGGACATACAAGATGATCCCGTGACTTGTTGGAGAAGAAACTCCATGTTGGGTAAATGATAGTTATCTTTTACACTTTCTTTATTAAGATCCTTGAAATCCACACATATCCGGATTTCCCCGGTCTTCTTACTTACTATCATAGGGTTTGAAAGCTAATCAGAGTCTCTGATGGGATATATTATTTTGACCTTCTTTAATTTCTCCAATTCAACCTTTACCTTAGGTTTCAATTTGGGGTTCATCATCCTTATTTTTTGCTTGACTGGCTTTGCTTCTTCTCTCAAAGGAATGATATGTTGAGATATTTCTTCATCATAAGCTTTCAAATCATCATAGGTCCATGCGAACACATCATGATATTATTTAAACAATGAGAAATATTGATCAACCTCTTCAATGGTGCAATCAACTCCCAAGTTGACATATTTTGGGGAACTGTCAGTTCCAATATTGATATTTCTTATTTCTTGAACCTTTCAAAGTGAAATTTCTTCCAGGAGATTCTTAACATGATCATCTTTCGTAAACAAAGACTCGGATTGAATACAATCTTTCGGGACAACAAACATGTGATTGTATTCATCATCATCGTCGTTGAACAAAAACATTTCCAACTGTTCATCATTTTCAAACACTTGCAAATATCCCAGGTTATTAGGTACAAAAGGTTAGAATACTCTTTCTACCTGAAAATATGTTTTTCTTTGCATATCATCTGCATTTGACAATGAGGCCGCCAAAGCCAATGAATCTACCTGTTTATTCTTGTCCCTTGGAATGAAAGAAATGTTGAAAGAGCTGAAAGATTCCATTAATTCGTTAACCCTTTTGAAACATAACTTGAGTCTTTCCTTCTTGATTTCATACCTCTGGGTGACTTGATTAATTACCAACTCAGAGTCGACAGTCACAATTAGATGGTCTATCTTCATTTCTTGTGCAAGAATCATCCCCTAAATCAAAGCTTCATATTCTGCCTCATTATTAGTACATGCAAATTCAAGTTTGATAACATGTGGGTGAATAATCTTACCTGGACTTACAAGGACAAATCCAACTCTACTTCCGGAGCTTGAACAAGCTCCATCGAATGCATCCTCCAATAACCTTCAAACAAATGCTCTTGATCCTTCGTGTCTTGAATTTGCTCTAGGATTTCAATGTGTTCCATATCTAGGATAACATAATTTCCAATCTCGGCATCTATATAGTATTCCATTAATTATTTATCCTTCTTTTTGAAAGAGAAGGGTTTCCTGGGTTCACGCATTGCTCCTTCTTTTTCTGGAAGCATCATGCAACTTCCATCATTCATTATATATCCTTCGATCATAGATGACCAATGTCTTCCCACCACAACTCCATATGCGGGAGGAAGGTCTACCACAATGATTTTGAAAACTGTGATAATATGGGGAGTCGCCGTGATCCAAGCATAAAAGTCCTTGATTTCTCCATAAGCTGGAACTTGTCTAGAATCAATTGCATATATACTTTCACCAGTATTGTAATATTTAGTACAACTCATGCCCAATACCTCCATGACTGCCAGTGACATAATATTACTGGTCGCGCCCGTATCAACTAAACAATTATGAAGTGCAACATCATGATTTTCAATTGAAATATAAAAGGGAGGAATTTTACCTCTCAGATTGGCAGTTGATTTGTTCTGGCTTTGTTTCGGACTTGTGACAACAACTTCTTCTTTTTCAGACGGATCATCAAATAATCTCAAAATGTTTTCCCTTTGTTAGGGAATCTTCACCACTTCAGTAAAAGGAAGAGTTATCCTTAATTTACTTAAGTCCTCTACAACATTATATGTCATCTGAGAGGAGCTTGACATCGTGTGTTGCTTCTTACTTCGAACATTATCTGCCACTTTCTCATTTGTTTTTTCTTTGTCTTTTTGGTTTTCCTTTTCAGAATCATTTTTATTCTTGGATCTATTTACAAATCCTCTTGTCTGGGCGACGTTTTCTTGCAAGTTGGGTTCATTGTCGCCTTCTTCAAATATATACATGGATGTCTCACATCCATCCATCTGCATAGCTTCATAACTTTCATCAGGTGAATAATAGTTCTCTTGCTCAACCATTTTCTCTTCATATACATCATCCAAAACGACTGCATTGGGAGTAGGTTTCCTGGAAACTTTTGGTCTTTGCGGATTATCCATGTTTTTAGCCCTTACTCTGTTTTCTTGGGGAGGATTCCTTCTTTGCTCTGGGGCAGACATTCTTGTATTTTCCACATAATTATCCCCCTTTCTTATTCTAGTTATTTCATTCCGCATTTGCTTGATAGTTCTATTCATTTATGCAATTTCAATTCTTTGCTTGGTTTCTTGTGCCGCAACATGGTCTACCTTCACATCTAGTATGGTTCCCTTGAAAAATCCTCCTCCTCCAATTGTTTGATTTTGGGTCAGTCGTGGCTTGAATTCTTCGTTCTTTCTTGAACCAAAAGCTCCTTGATTATCGATACTAAAGCCTCCTAGCTTCCTTTGTACTTTTCCCAGTATAAGGTCGAGGTCGACACCTGTTGCAATCATAATTTCTTCCATCTCAGTGGCTTTAGTCATTTCTTCCTCCAAGGTATCCATATGGGATGTTCTGATAGCATATTTCACGTTCGGGGGCACCACATTCTTATAGCAACTGAGTATGAATGGGTCATTCCGTCTTTTATCTTATGGAATGTTACTCAAGGTTTTATTGAACCTGAGATTAAAATTTGGTATTCTTTCATTTTTCCTCAAACCAATTCGGGTGAAATCGGTGAGAAGGGTATGATAAGAAATTGGAGGGGTGAACATAGTCATGAACATGGCTTCTAGGTCATTAAACGAGCGAATTGATCTACTGGGTAATGTCATATACCATTCATACGCTCTTTCTGATAAGGTTTGCATAAATAACCTTACCATGACATCGTCATACTCAACATGATGAAAATCACAAACATCAAGAAATAAGTGAAGGTGCCTATTTGCATCAATTGTCCATCTCCAGAAAATTCCTTCAGAGTACCCTTAGGGAGAACAGGGAGGTCATGTTTCTCACCTAGAAGATTCAAAGGGGAATCTCTTATTCTTCTTCAATTTTCAAACCTTAGGTTTTCTTGTTTTCTTGCAACATCTCTTCCACCTCCTTGTCTCTCCTCATGTGGTTCTTCTCGTGATTGTTCATTTCTTTCTCCCATATCTAGATAGGTTCCAGGAATATGATTTCCACTTCTCAGAATACAATGTTGCTTGCTTTTACTTCTGGTAATGGGTCCCTTGTATTCATCCAGCTTCAATCTCGACATTGTTCTCGTGCTTCTCTAGCCAACCTTTAGTTTCTTCGGTCTTGTTGTTTGTCTCTCCTCTATCTCCGGAGGACTTCTCTTTCTTCTTATCACTCCGTAAATTTCCCTGGCTGTGGAGGAAAGTCACAGAGGTAACCACAAACCAACTTACAGGTTGGAAGCTAGCCCTTCCAACCTAGAGAGGGATCTCTCTTTATAGCTCAGTCAAGAATGACATGATATATAATCAGTACAATTTCTAGATCATTAATGAGAATAGGGTATAAAATGGGGTTTGGTTGGGCAAGAGGAAAAGGACCATTGGGCATGGAGTCAATCTTTGAAAGAAAATGAACACAGTGTCTAGTAGGTAGAGATATCAAGGAAGAAAAGGCTAGGTAGGTGATGAACTTTCAGTTTTTTAAGAAAGAGGAAACACATAAAAACAATTAGAGCACCATGAAAGATGAATTATGATGAGTTAAGAAAGAAAAACAAAATTTAAATTGCTTGAATCTAAAGCACCATTTGGATGAATTTCAGATCCTTTGATATCCAATTTAAACACATGAAAAGTTACAGATTAAAGGTAAAGTAAACTAGAATAGGATACATTAAAGGAAGCACATAATTCAGGTCATCACCACAAGAATCTTTGGTATGAAAAAGCTCTGGACATCTGCACTAGTATTCATTCAAATTTAGAAATTTGTAGAATGTTCAAGTAAGATTTTCCCTTTGTGATTTTGCCCACCTCTTGGACCTCTCTCCTCTTTCAATATATAGAAAAATATCATAATCTATCCTAAAGGGGCCGAAATCCATATTTTTCCAAAGATAGAAAGTTGTTACAATGCTTTAGGGATAAGATAAATTTTGCAAAATTTGTCCATATCCTATTATCTAGGATTTGATCTTTGACTCACTAAAAATGTGCCAACTAAAGAGAAAATCTTAGGATGTGATAGAATAATATCCAAGCTTCAATATCCATATCAATTTTGGATCAACCTTGCTGAGTTGGAGATCCATCAAGTCGAATTTCAAAAGATTCTAGAACTCTGTCAGCAAATCTGGCTTGGTGAAATTATGGAAAATAGGCCTCAAAGATCATTTCATATATTCCAAATAATGACACCTGTGTAAAACATTAGAGAGGTTTTTGTTATTAGATCTATTCTTGAAAAAAGTGTCTTTTTGTTTTCAAAAATTCTTCTCCCACTTCTCAGAATCTGCGCCCAAAGATGATGACTAAAACATGAAAACATTAAATGCTGAAATCTGGAAAAAAAGGTTGTAAATATTCATTCAAATCTCCAAAAATATGACACCTGTGTAAAAACTGAGAGCAATTTTTCTTATTGAGTTCATGCTTGACAAAAAATTCTATGGGTTTTTCCAAAATCCTCTCAAGTTGGTTAGAAAAATATCTTGAAGTTTACCACTAAACTATCATTGCGTAGTGTGCATGTTGTGTCACTGCAACCTAGAGCAATTGCGTAGTGTGCCTTGCAAACTTTGCGTAGCGAAGCTATTTTTTACACTTTTTCCACCGTTGTTTGAATTTGGATGATAGATGATGATGGATGATGGTGATGGTGGCCTCATGATGATGATAAGACATCCTAGAACCCCTTCAACCTTCCTCAAAATGTCATTTACCTCTCAAAACTTCAAAACTCTAATGTGCCTTAATATTGCAAAGAATGAAGCCCAACTACATCTGATTCATGACCTGATTTTGTTGATGTATTCTCATTAACTATTTCATCATCACTCACCTTTATGATCTTTGAGTGCACTGTTGAATGATTTGAGGACTTACACAACAAACTTGCGTGCGTAGCGACCTTGGATGAAGGATTTGCAAGTTGGAGAGAGGAGAAATGATGCTTGGAGATTTTGCTGTATGAAAAATGGAGGGTGAGAGATATGCATAAGCCGAGAAAAGACGATTTGAAATGTGATTTGACTGTTTTGGAGTTATATGACAATTTGTGTAGCACCCAAGAACTTACACATCGAGTTTATGCAACGTGTGTACTTTTTGCAAGTCAAGTACCATAATCATTTGAAAGATATCAAATATGCCATATTAACCTTTGATGACTCTTTTCCTTTCATAATGTGTCATAATGTCCCATGATATCCACAAAAACCATTCCACCTAGAATTATGACTTGACTCTTTTTGACATGCCATTTGATGGTTTATAGAAATAATGACCCACAAACCTTGAAACAACCCATGAGACACAACTCTTTGACAAAACTCTAACTCTACCTTGAAAATAATGACACTAACATTTGGATCCAATGGGGATGTTGTCCTCCCTGTGAGGTAGCAAAGAACAATAGACCAGGTGCCTTATCCATTGGGTTGTTCCAACCTCAACATCGTAATCTGCAAACTGACCTGCAACCTTCTCCTTTCAAACTGAAACCAAACTGCAACCCAGACTAAAAATGACAACTGTCAACTGTAAACTGAAAACTAAATTGAAAGTGCACTACTAAAAAAAGATGCTTAGAGTGTTTATCTTATTCAAGCACACTCCTACCTACCCTAAGTTGATCCATAAACTGACCATTCAAGTGAAATCATAGATCTAGTGCAACCATGCAAGTGTTTTGTCCATAATTTGAGATTTTTTCATGTCCTTCCTCAGAGACAAAATAAGAAACCTACTTATTGGCAATTCATTTAAAAAATTGAAAATAAATTTGAATTTGACAAAATATGAGAATTTGGGGCTGCTTACTGACTCCAACAACACTGCAAAAGGATCCTTATAAGAAAACAAACTGATGTCCAAACACTGCTCAAGATTGTCACTCTGATGTGTGACCCCTCAAACTGCATTGATCCGGATTATTTTCGGCACGAAATGAGAGCGGAGATATAATAAAGTAATGCAAAGAGATATTGTAGATATTCAATAATATAATAGAAATGTATTATAGATGCAACCATAAACACAGATATATAGTAATACACGATTTCTATTAATCAGAGAAATGTACAGAGACTGTAAAAATACAGAGTGAAAGACTCGCTAGAATGGTGGTATGACTTATCTACGAGGAAAGAGATGTGACTGACTACTCATTCTACAGAAGATAATTACAATGAGGCTCTGAAGGCCCTTTTACAATAAACGAGAGAATGCCAAAAGTCCCTATGAACATCCAAAACCTAACACAGGAGATGGGCGCCAAAGTCGTATTGGGCCTTGGATTTGGGTAAGTGGTACAGGAGATGAAGCGCCAAAAGTCATGTGGGCCCCGTTTGGGTAAGTGAGTACATCAACTTCCTGGGGTCGTAACTTTTGCATACGATATCCATTTTATGCGTGTGATAGCTCGTTGGAAAGGTATTGTCGAGGAGATTCATTTTGGGAGCTCAATTATGCCTTTGGCTATCATTAAGAACCTTGATCTCGAAAAACCTTCATTTGGACCCTCAAAATGACCTCGGAAGTTAAAACCTGCTAAAAATAGTAAATTGCCAAAATGGCCAAAAAACTATTTTGAGCCATTTGGAAAAGGTGGGTGGCCACTGATATCCACCTGGATCATGCATTTTTTCCTTCATGCAAATCTATCTGATAGCTATCATAAAAGGGATGAAAATCTGCACTAAATTGTTGCAATGAAACCCCTGCTGGCAAAAAATACATAGCTGATTTGGACATTAGCTTATCTTCAAAGTCATGGTTGTGCAATGGTTGCAAATTTTGACTACTAAAATTATCCATATAACCATCTACTGGATCCTTGAAAATCTGAGAAAACTATTGCTGATCTATACTATTATCTGCTTGCTCCAGTAAGTCTATATGACCTTGCATTAGTTCATACTCCTTTTCTTCTTTAATGATCTTGAAATTTTCTCTCAACAATTTAAATGAAGCAAAGCTTAAAGGAAGAAAATTTTCATGAGCAAACTTACTATTTTCCTCATGTTCATTGTTATTACAAAAATATAAGGGATGAATGTTTTCATTTCACTGCTAACAAGGAACATTTTCTGATAACAAACATACAACTGGTTTCAAATCTGAACTGATGAAATTCTCCATATACAAAGCCATATGATCATTCTCTAATAAGGAACATGCAACTTGTTGTTCCAAAAATTCAACCTCATAGTCATCATTGTACTCATCATACCTGGGTTTGCCAAAAATATCTGTAATGTAATCAAATAGGAAAATTGAGGCAACACTTGTTCTTTTGCAGGCTGATCTACAAATTCAGGTTCATGGATTTCTACGAGTGCATACATAAAAAAATCAGTTTCTTACTCATGATGACATGGATCCAAATTTAAATCAATGTCAAAACAATTCGAGACAACAACTTGCTCTTCAAGCTGCTCATCATTCTTTGCAAACAAATCCTCATGACATCCTTCAAGAAAACTTATGACATGATCAACCTCCTGCATATTATGCATAGTCTCTGTTTCCTTATCTTTCAACTCCTCCTCCAAAATCTGATTTTGCAGCTTCTTACATGCATGGATATGGTCTTCCACTTCTTGGGAATAATAAAAAATATGTTGTAAGGTCTTAGATCTTCTTTCCAAAAGAAGGAAAGACAAATATGGATGAAAGGCTATCACATAATGGAGCATGACAACAACTTCAGTGGGTTGGATTTCCTTGGGAAAGTTGTAATAAAGACTAGAAAACCTCCTACTGAACATAGAGACAGTTTCATTGCTTTGCCTTTTTATGGCATAAAACTCTGTAAGATGTAGATCCAAAGATTTCCTCTTGCCCCAAAATTTCAAAGAGACATTCTTCAATTCCTCCCATGAGCTGATTGATTTAGGTTTTAGGTGCTTGTACCATTCTTTGGCCTTTCCTTACAATGACTAGGAAAAGGATCTCATTAAAACATCCTCATATTCAATCTCAAAAAGGTCACTGAAATGCTCAAAACCTTGAAGGTGTTTTTCAGCCGAGAGGTTATCTCCATCAAAGATAGAGAGGTAATTATAATGATTTACTGGAAAATCATGAAGAGCATGAGGCAATTTGAGTGGCGTATATCTTTTTGGGATCTTAGAGTGTTTATGATCAAGCTCAGGAGGTATAAGATCGGCCTTGGTCACACGAAACTCATCATATTTGTCTTAAACATTATGTGATTTAGATAAAGGTTTTTGGTCAAAATCAGTTATGCAAGGAGTAGGAGATGTATTTACATCTTTAGAAGAAGGATATATAAATGCAGATTTGTTGTCCTCTTTAGAATGCAGTAGGTAAAGGAAATCTCTTTTAACATGCTTAGAAAAAGACAAGAAGTACTTAATGAAGATGAATAAAATTTCCTGAAAGAAACTTGCACTTTGATACCTGACTCTTTGTCCCTTCATATTTCTATCAAATGAGCTCGTTCTCTAGTGGAGTCCTTGAATTTTATTGAAGCATGGTTGGAGTCGCCAGGTGAATGGTACAACATTCTTCGTGTTTGACCTCTTTTCACCATCAAAAGTCAAATCTGATCTTTGCCGTTTTACCCTAGGGAATGTTTCACCTTCGTTCCTTGACAACGATGCCAAAATGTTATCACTCTGTAAATTGCCCTGATTGTGGAGGCAAGTCACAAAGGTAACCACAAACCAACTTACAGGCTGGGAGTTAGCCCTTCCACCCTAGAGAGGGATCTCTCTTTATAGATCAGTCAAGAATGGCATGCTACCTAATCAGTACAATGGCTAGATCATTTATGAGGATAGGGTAGAAAATGGGGTTTGGTTGGGCAAGAGGAAAATGACCATTGGGAATGGAGTCAATCTTTGAAAGCAAATGAACACAATGTCTGATAGGTAGAGTCCTCAAGGAAGCAAAGGCTAGGTAGGTGATGAAATTTCATTTTTTTAATTTTTTGTGGTAGGATGGAAGAAAGAGGAAACACATAACAACAAGCAGAGCACCATGAAAGATGAATTCTGATGAGTTAAGAAAGAAAAACAAAATTTAAATTGCTTGAATCTAAAGCACCATTTGAATGAATTTCAGATCCTTTGATATCCAATTTAAACACATGAAAAATTGCATATTAAAGATAAAATGAACTAGAAGAACATACATGAAAGGAAGGACATACTTCAGGTCATCACCACAAGAATCTTTGGTATGAAAAAGCTTTGGACATCTGCACTAGTATTCATTCAAATTCATAAATTTGTACAATGTTCAAGTAAGATTTGTCCTTTGTGCTTTTGCCCACCTCTTGGACCTCTATCCTCTTTCAATATATAGCAAAATATCATAATCTAGCCCAAGGGGGTCGAAATCCATATTTTTCCAAAGATAGAAATTCGTTACAATGCTTTAGTGATAAGATATTTACAAAATCTGTCCATATCCTATTATCTAGGATCTGATCTTTGACTCACTAAAAATGTGCCAACTAAGGAGAAAATCATGGGATGTGATAGGATAATATCCAAGCTTCAATATCCATATCAATTTTGGATCAACCTTGCTGACTTGGAGGTCCATCAAGTCGAATTTCAAAAGATTCTAGAACTCTGTCAACAAATTTGTCTTGGCGAAATTATGGAAAATAGGCCTCAAAGATCATTTCATATATTGAAAATAACGACACCTGTGTAAAAAATGAGAGAGGTTTTTGTTATTGGCTCTATTCTTGACAACAACCTCCTTTTTTTTTTTTTAAAATGCTTCTCCATATTCTTGGAATCTACGCCCAAAGATGATGACTAAAACAAGAAAACATTAAATGCTAAAATCTAGAAAAAAAGGCTGTAAAGATTCATTCAAATCTAGCAAAATATGACACCTGTGTAAAAAATGAGAGAGGTTTTTTTTATTGAGGTCACACTTGACAAAAACCTCTCTGGGTTTTTCCAAAATCCTCTCCAGTTGGTCAGAAAATGATCTTGAATTTTACCACTAAAATTTCATTTGCATAGAGTGCACGCTGTGTAATTGCAACCTACAACAATTGCATAGCGTGCCCTGCAGGCTTTGCGTAGCGAAGATATTTTTTACACTTTTTCCACAATTTTTTGAATTTGGCCGATATATGATGATGGCTGATGGTGATGGTGGCATCCTAGAATCCCTTCAACCTTCCTCAAAATGTCATTTGCCTCTCAAAACTTCAAAACTCTAATGTGCCTTAATATTGCAAAGAATGAAGCCCAACTACATCTGATTGATGACCTGATTTTGTTGATGTATTCTCACTAACTATTTCATCATCACTCGCTTTTATGATGTTTGAGTGCACCATTGAATGATTTGACGACTTACACAACGAACTTGCGTAGCGACCTTGGATGAAGGATTTGCAAGTTGCAGAGAGGAGAAATGATGCTTGGAGAGTTTGCTGCACGAAAAATGGAAGGTGAGAGATATGCATAAGTTGAGCAAAGAAGATTTGAAATGTGATTTGACTGTTTTGGAGTGATATGACAGTTTGTGTAGCACCCAGGAACTTGCACATCGAGTTTACGCGTATTTTTTGCAAGTCAAGTACCATAAACATATGAAAGATATCAAATATGACATAATAACCTTTGATGACTCTTTTCCTTTCATAATGTGTCATAATGTCCCATGATATCCAGAAAAAACCATTCCACCTAGACTTATGACTTGACTCTTTTTGACATGCCATTTGATGGTTTATAGCAATAATGACCCACAGACCTTGAAACAACTCATGAGACACAACCCTTTGACAAACCGCTAACTCTACCTTGAAAATAATGACACTAACATTCTTCACGGACTAAGATCTGTCGAGACCTTTCTAATTCTTCTCGGGTCTCTGTTGTTGTTATTACCAAATTGCATAGCTGATGTAAAATGATTTGTTGATTGTTTAATCCAATTTCTAGGTGGGGCTGATCAGCCTGGGGAAAAGTCATGTATTTTAAAAATAAATGCTAAACCAGATTCCAAATTTTAGTTCATGTCCCCAGTATGGTCGCCAAAAATGTTGACGCTTGAATCCGTCAGAACTGAAATGACAACCTCACGAGGATGTAAATCCCCCTGCGTTTTTATAGAGATGGTACTCTTTAAGATTTTCTTAGGGCTGTAAATTTTCAAAATGTGGGACTTTGAAGAAGTATGCCGTGGCAATCGAATAAATATAAAGATTGCTAGAAAAATAAAAGGAATTTTTTATTTATTTTCTAATTAGAGAAAGTTCTTGAGAAATGACCAGGAACCACACACTTCATACATTTAAAGCAGATAAGAAAAATTTCCTCACATCCATCATAGTTAAAATAAATATTTCTGATCACATAAAATAAAAAGAAGATGATCTGCATGCATAAGAGAAATTTAATAGAGTGGACACATGGGCAGCTCAAATAAAGATAATGACATATCAATCTCAAATACTTTATACTCAAAACTCAGAGTTACAAAGCACAGTCGAAACTGATCCCGAAATAACTCTCTTGAAATTTCTAAAAAATATAGTTTGTTACATATTCTTTGAAATTTAAAATGCGTTTGTCCTAAGGACTGGGATTGGGGCTCCCACGGACCATAAAGCAAATATACACAAGAATTAAGCTTGTATAAGGAATATGATGTGCGGTAAAAGAACAACAAGACCTGGAAAGAAGAAAATAGAAGTTATCAGACTTCGGTTAAACCTTTCTAGTCAAAGAAGCGAAGTAACTGGATGAAGGAACTGATAAAGAAAGAAAGATGTGATCAACATAAAATTACTATGATGGTATCTCCTGTCTTTATTTGCTTGCTGGTGTCCTTTTATTGCCTTCATTAATGGTTACAGGAACCGTCTCCACTGTTTCTTGCCCCTCGTTGGTCAATTTGTTGATTGCTTTCTTGAACCATTCTTTAATATAATTTTTCATTGGTGCCACGTTGATCTCATGCCAGATTTTGATGTTGAAAAGCTCTCCCTCCAAGTCTCAAAAATCAAGGGAAATACCAGGTAATGCTTCTTCAATATCTTGATTCTTCACCGAGTAGTCCACTAGCCAATTGTCTATGTCGTCTTCATTATATTCAAATATACCATAAAACATGTTTTCATATTTCTGTGGTGAGGAATTTCAAAATCATTTGCTGGAGAATCCACAGTTGGTGTCATTTTGTCATCGACGTTTCAATTGATAACCCTTTAAAAATCTCAACTTGTTCGTCAAACTGTTGCTTTGTTAGGAACAATGAGTTGAGGATTAGTTTGGGGTCTTGTACTTCGTTAGTGCTTCTGGCTAGGTCTACCTATGTGACCCTTTTGAATAGTTCTTACCTATTTGATATAAATTGGCTGCACGCTTGAACGCTATTATGCAATTTTTTAATCTTTTCCTTCCAGCACACGTTCAACTGCTTTTGGTAACTTTCCTAGTTGGGTGGGCCATTGAAGCATTGATCTGAGATGTGGTAGTTTTAGGGGTAACAACTGGAGATTGGACTCTCTTCTCGCTAGGACCCTTTCCTTTCTGCTTGTAAAATTCATTAGTACCAAGTATTGTTTCCAAGTCACCAACGTTGTGAGCAGGAGCTCCTAAGTTGTTATCTCTTCTTCACTCAGAATAGTATGAATAAATGAATTGATGAATCTGACTACCAACATATGTTCTACGAAAATTTTGTTAGGGTCAAACCCCTTTATCTTTTCAACATATTTCAGATTCACATTATGGAAATGGTTCGCAAACTCAACAATTTTGTTTATATTCTTGAATATAAAGTCTCCAATTTTCTAAAGCAAGGGTATGAATTGCTTTTTCCATTTCTCATGGAAAAAGTGCAGCCATAAATTGTACTGCCTTGCCACTTCCGTAATAAATATTTTATTAGATACATGGTATGGAAGAAAAGAGGGATTCTCCTTGGAACAAAAGATCCTGATAACACTGTGATTTTCCATATGCTCTAACGTCCCCTTTTTCTCCAAATATTTATTTGCATGGTTTGATATCCCGGGGGTATTTTTACCAAACAATAATCCCTTAAAGAATGAAACGAAATCATTGTAAACCTCGTAAAAATGCAAAGAAGTTTTGTGTCTCCACAATGATTGATACCATAAGGTGACTGGATCAACTTCACAGTTCACTCTCTTATAGATAATCAATTTTGGAAACTGACAACAATATGCTATCGTAAATACAAAATAAGAAGGCATAAAGAATTTCTTGTCTCTTTTGTAATGTGATAGTTGGGAGGAGATTTCAATGGAAATCAACTTTCCCCAATAAAAAATAGATTTTTCTTTAACTGTAAAATATAAAATATAAAGAATCATGTGGGAAATGGTGGTGGTGCTTTCTTGGTCTGTCATCCTAGTAACCAACCAAGCGATTTCCCGAAAGGGTTTTTTGAACGAGTCGAACTGAATTCTGGTTATGTCCTCTGGGACAGCCGCGGGATCCTCCAAATACTCAGACAAGAGGTACATGCCATTGTCATGTTTTTTTAGAAAATCTCTGCAATCCTCTCCCTTAAAGGCAAGTGTTGGCTCAGGGAGCTTCAACATCTTATGAAACAATTGTGGTGAAAGAGAGATGGGGGAACAATCCTGGAGTTGTATGATTCACTGACTCGGTACGTAGTTTTCAACACACCATGTAACCACTTCTTTGCAGTCAAACACCTCAGGTACACACCCTGCACGAGCAATTCCGAAAGTCGAGATTATATCTTTCTATGGAGGAGGCGATGAGTAATACGAGTATTCTCTGGAGCACTAAAAGTTATGGTCTTCTTGTCCAAAGATGTTCAAAATTTCACCACATAACTGTTGTTTGGTTGTTGTTGCCATAAGTTGACAAGAGTGTTCTTTTGACTGGATAATAACTTGTAATGAAACCTTTTGGAGAGATAACAATAATATAACCCTTGGCAAATCACGCTTTAATGTGATTTAATGAAAAATCTTCTCAAGCCCTTCGCTTATTAATGACGATCTTTACGGAGCATGCACGATCAATTATTAGAATTAAACCATACTAAATGTGTATTGGGAAAAGAAAAAAGATGGCGGGGACAAATGAGAGCAATTTGAATTTGGGGTTTTTTGTGAACCCCCCAACCCGTGGTTGTGAATGATCGAAAATAGGCTAGGTATTGCATACTGGTCGGTCGGACTTGGACATAGGAGAAATGGGATGCTTAGGGGCTCGGTATCCATGACAAGTCTGACGATCATAATGTAGATCATGGGTCTTTAGGTGCAAAATGGAGATTGTAGGACTTGGAAGATAAAAAGATGAACYCGTGAACMCGCGGTTGCTAGAATGGTTAAGTATACTATAACAAAGAGGTCGGTTAGACTCATGAAATGGGAACATAGATGGAGGTAAAGACCTATGATTTTTCTAACCCGTGAACCCACCGCTTTTTTGAAAAATGACTAAGTATAGTAACTAGAAAGAGAAAAGGGAAGGGAGAAAGAAAAGGGGAATGAGGGCAGGCATAGAAGAGGGAAAAGAAATGGAAAAAAAAAGTTGGGAAAATAGAAAGGGGAGGGAAAATTTGGAAGCGGGAATTGATCTCAACAGGTACATGTTGGTTGAGGTGTATTTGTTGAGGTACATTGTTGGTGCACTGCGACATGGTTTATACTTGAGGCACATGGTTTGAGGTACATCTTGGCTATATGTTAATGATGTGATAGTCATGCCTTTGGTATCTTGTTGAGGCATTGGTATATGTATGAGGCACATCCTTGGTGCATAGTGTGAGGCATATTCTTGGTACATGTGTGAGGTGCATGTCTTGGTGATGTAGGTACATGTTGGTACCCCTTAGTGATGTTATGGTACATTGAATAGTAGCACATCTTGGTTATATTGGTATCTTGGTTTTGTGGCTATCTTGGTTATGCTTGAGGCACTTCATAATGATATCTTATGATATGATACATAGTTGATGCATGAGATGATACATGGTTGATATACTTGATAGAGTACGTGGTTGATACATGGTTGACACATGGTATGGTACAAGCTTGGTACATGGTATGGTGCAGGTGCTGATGTACACGGTCGATACATGGTACACAGTTTGGCATATGGTTAGTTGCATATCATTGATGTCCCAGTACATGATTGAGACACACATCTTGTGATGGTATGTTGGTGATCTTGGTAGAGGTATATGTTGGTAATGTTGGTACATGCTTGGTAGAGGCATATGTTGGTGATGCTTGAGCATTTGGTTGAGAGGTCTTCTTGGTGATTGTGGATTTGGTTTCATTGATGTTGAGTATCAGTGATAATTATAGGTTGATGTGAGAGGTTGAAAGTGATAGTTTGATGTGACAGGTTGGATACAGTGACAAGTTGACAATGATAGGTTGATGTGACGGGTTGACAATGACAGGTTTATGTGATAGTGGCAGTGACAGTGATAATGGAAGTGATTTTGGTAGTGACATTTTGGTCTACACTTATACTTCAGGGTGACATCGTGAGGCAAGGAAAGGAGGTTGTAGCCTCCTTTCGGTTGGTGCCAAAGAACACAGTGATATGGAGCTTCCTTTAGGTTGGAGCCTAAGAATCAGGGGGTTGTAGCCTCCTTTTGGTTGGAGCGAGAGAATTTAGGGAGTTGTAGCTTCCTTTAGGTTGGAGCCTGGAAATAGGGGGTTGGAGCCTCCTTCTAGTTGTAGCTAGAGAATTGGGAAGTTGGTGCTTCTAATGAATGTATTCTTGACAATATATAAGAAAGCATTTCATGGTTTTCTCCCATTTGGGTTTCCATGTAAATTCTAGTGTATTGTGTATTTGACGTGATGTTGTTGATGTGATGTTGCTTATGTTTACATACTCATGATATATTGATGATACATTGATGATACAATGCTAATAAAATTGAAGTTTATATATTGTGGTTAAAAGTGGTAAAAGTGCTCATATTGATTCACCCCCCCTCTCAGTATTCCAACAATTGGTATCAGAGTAGGTTCCTTCAGGAAAGAGTTTAACCATTGGAAGGAAGATCATGGAAAGCAACAATATGCATAGAAATGGAATACCCCAGTTCAATGGCAAGAATGGTCAGAGCTATGTGATGTGGTATCAAGATGAAAACATGTTTACAGGAACATGGGTATGATGTTTGGAAATCATTTGTTACAGGATACACCGATACAAAGAAACCGAAGAATACAACCAACAAGGAACTGAAAATAAATAACAAAATATAAATGGATTTCATCTGGGAAGGATTACCTGATCCGGTAAGAGAGAAAGTTGGAAAATGTTCATTAGATAAATAACTTTGGGATAAGCTACATAATCTCTACTTTAAGGAGTCTCCCATCACAAAGCCAGAGAATGCTAAAGAAGATGCAAGAACGGAACAAGAAGAAATATGCTCATCATGTTAGATAGATTCAAAAGAAGTAGATTATGAAGAAGGCATAGTAGATCTTGAAGAAAAATTAATTAGTGCTTTAGACGAATTGATGAAAGAAAGGAAGTAAAACTAGTCTCTTGAGGAACAATTAGTCAAGAAGAATTCTCAAGAAAGTTACGAAGAAGCCCAATAGGTCATCGTGAATCTAAAAGCTTATCTGGAAGAAGCCAGAAGGATTGAAGAAACATACAAACGTCATATGGAAGAGAAGCAATGTTTGGAAGCCAAAATAGTAGCATAAGGAAACGAAGCAGAGAAGAGAGAGAATATTTTGACTGATCATCTCAAGGAAAGATCTAAGGATTTAAACTAGCTTGAAGTAGAATTCAGTCAATAGGAAAGACAACTTGAAGAAAAAATCATCTCCTTGAAGATCCAACTTGAAGAAGCAAAGAGAATGAAAGAAGTCATGAAGATTCAAATGATGAAGAAAGAAGAAGAGGTTGAGAAGATTGAAGAAGAAGTTATCACATTGAGAGTTAAAATTGTCAAACTCAGCAAGAACATTGAAGAGAGAGAAACATCCACATCATCAGTAAATAAAGTTGAAGAGAAGCACTCCAGGTTGCCAGAAAGGAAGAAAAGAATTATGCAAAAGTACTCAAAGGAAGGAATCATGGTCAACAAGAATCAAAGAAGAATGAGTATAATAGAGATACATCTTCAACAAGACCTTCCACATTCAAGCAACAAATAAGCTTCAATCATGATGAATGAATCAACAGAAGAGAATATCATGATCAACCAAGGAAGAAATTTAGAAGGACTACACCACAAAGAATATCATTCACTCCCAGGTATGTACATTTCTTTTATGGTCATTGTTTTATTTGTACTAACTTTGGACATAAGGTTGTAGATTGCAGATCATATGGAAGAGATGTTCAGACAAGAAATACCTATGTGGCTCCCCACAACATTGAATGTTACAAATGCCACAATCATGGTCACATTGATCGAAATTGTAGAAGCACGATGAAATAAAATATCGATGTCAGATACACGAAGTTTTAGAGAAGAAAAGAAAGACAAGAAGAACAAGTGAATAAAGAACATGTCCCAGAGATTGTAATATTTTCAGTAGTAAGAAAATAAGAGAAAGTGAATAAAGAACATGCTCGAGAAATTGTACTCTCAGGAATTGTAGTGCAAAATCATAATGGAAAAAAGGAAGAAGTCAGATCTCAGAGAGATGACGAGTCTATAGACGAAGAGGAAGATTACTTCGCATTAGGGCATATTTCTCCATTGTTCTAAACCATCCGGCTTGGAGACCCCCAATAAATATGAATATTGAACAGGGGGAGTCAGTGCAGTAGCTGCTACAGATCAAAAAACCATCCTTCGAGTAGTTTGAAGAGTTTGCAGAGAAAAATTCAAAGCAACCAGATAAAATAAGTACAAAATGACAGATTGATCAATTGAGAAACAATGTTCCCATGCAGATATCATAGGAATATCATTGGCACACTTTCTAGAGAGGGATACATTTATTACAGGTTCAATGATGTATTACAGATCAATGGACATATTTGATTTAGTCTAAGAAATAGGAATATGTGATGATTAGTTACAACAGAGAAGCCTTCATGATAATACAATGACAAATGGGTCAACATTGTGGACAATTGAATAACAGAGTTATGGACAACTTATGACATATGGATAGAGATGGATTTATGAGATCATTGGAAGGTCTAGAAAGACATATGCTAGAGCATATTTACAATTGGAATATGTGGAATCAATGGACAAGTGGAATCAGTTGGTCATAAGAAGACAATCAGTTAAAGGCATAGCAGAACAAGGAAAGAGAAATCTTCAGCATAAGCTATATCATCAGAGGGACATTGTTGAATAGTATGGTCATTGATGTCTAAATTGTGAACATAACAAGCCATGAAGATGTGAAGTTAAGAAATTCTGAATGCTTTTTATATATGTCAGAGAATTATAAGAGGAAGCACCAATGGACAAGAAGCACCAGAAGAGAGGAAAGAAAGAGTATGCAGGAAGTCCCCTATCGTTCTACATCTTGCAGAGAAGTCAAGGGGAGAGAAATCGTTAGAGAAAGATATAAAGAAAGAAATATTAGAAACATGAAGAGAGGGGGAGACATACCGACATGGGGAGTTATACAGAGAGAAAATAACAAAGGCATGAATACAGAGAGAAAGAACAGAGGCATGTAGATAGAGAGAAATATCAAAAGCACGAAGACATGGGAAGAAACCCTAAAGCGAGGTACCCTTTGCCATTGATGTCAAAGGGGGAGAGATAAGAGCAATGGCATGGAGACGGGGGGAGCATGAGCATCAGTATGCATATGAGCATGAGTGTTGCCATAAATGCATGCCATTAGTGTTGCCATCAATTCCAAGGGGGGAGATTGTTGGACAATTGGTTGTCATTGATGTCAACCCTTGGAGATTGATGTCAACCCTTGGAGAAGTCTGGAAGACCCAGAGATGTGATCGAGTCAACCCTGGTATAATTCTGGAAGCCCCAGAGATGTGGACAAGATCGTTGGATAGTTGGTTGATCATAGGACAATTGCTTGTCATTTATATGGTCGAAGTTGTTGGTAAATTGATTGATGTCATCCCTAGAAGAAGTCGAAGAGACATGTGTAATTGACAAAGTCTAAAAGAAGCCTTGAAGGTGTGGTTATGGAACCAAAAGTTGATCAAGGAATAATGACATGAAGGATAATGTAATTTCAAGTAACATATTCATAGATGCATATTCCTCGTCGTGTCGTTTCCAATGGTAGGTGGTACGCCACATGGTTCCTCAGGGTTAGGGAGATATTCCCTCATGAAGTTGGAAGCCTTGAAGAATGGTTAAGAAGCCCCTAATTGGTTACAAGTCATTAATGAAAAGATAAAGTGGTTGCAACAAGAAATTTCAAGAATCCCTAAGATTAAGGAGAGAAGTTATTTGGAAAAATTATAAATACACCTCAAGGAGTCTCTCATAATGACACACACACATTCATTGAATATCTATCTTATGAGAATATTTTGGTCTATTGGAAAATCTGAGGTCGCATCTGAGTCAACGAATAAACTGCAAAGGAAGAGAGAAAGTTTTGGAGCTACAAAGAGCTAGGGTTTTTCTGTAACCCTATTTAAGCAGGCCCTTTTGGGCAAGCTTGAGGGTGTCATGCAAGGCACCCCTGCAGGTTGTCTAGGGATCATCACGTGAGGGCCCGCTAGACAAGAGTCTTAGTCCTGCGAGGACAAGACATAAGAGGAAAGAGATGCTAGTGTCAAGTTGCTGAGGACTGAGGTAAATCTATAGGTCTATGTATCAGGATCAAAGGAACCATGTCAGTTACATATGTAAAGGTATGTTATTCTATGTGTTATGATGTTGGATCTTGGTGATATTGAGGAACATGCTTAAGGGATATCTTTGTGAGTTTTGGTATATGCCTTGAGGTTCATCTTGGATGTATGGTACATGCTGGTTGAGGTATATTTGTTGAGGTACATTGTTGGTGCACTAGGACATGGTTTATACTTGAGGCACATGGTTTGAGGTACATCTTGGCTATAGGTTGATGATGTGATAGTCATGCCTTTGGTATCTTGTTGAGGCATTGGTATATGTATGAGGCAAATCCTTGGAGCACAGTGTGAGGCATATTCTTGGTACATGTGTGAGGTGCATGTCTTGATGATGTAGGTACATGTTGGTACCCCTTATTGATGTTATGATGCATTGATTAGTAGCACATCTGGGCTATATTGATATCTTGGTTATGCTTGAGGTACTTAATTGATGATATCTTATGATATTGTACATGGTTGATGCATGAGACAATACATGGTTGATATAATTGGTATAGTACATGGTTGATACATGGTATGGTATAGGCTTGGTGCATGGTATGGTGCAGGTGTTGATGTACATGGTTGATACATGGTACACAGTTTGGCATATCGTTGGTTGCATATCATTGATGTTTTGGTACATGATTGAGACACACATCTTGTGATGGTATGTTGGTGATCTTGGTAGAGGTATACGTTGGTGATGCTGGTACATGCTTGGTAGAGGCATATGTTGGTGATGCTTGAGCATCTAGTTGAGAGGTGTTCTTGGTGATCGTGGATCATGTTTTTTTTTATGTTGAGTATCGGTGACAGTGACAAGTTGATGTGACAGGTTGACAGTGACAGGTTGACAATGACATGTTGGATATAATGACAAGTTGTTAGTGTTAGGTTGATGTGATAGGTTGACAATGATAGGTTGATGTGATAGTGGCAGTGATAGTGACAATGGCAGTGACAATTTGGTCTACACTTATACTTCAGGGCAGTAGGACGGGGAAAGGAAAGGGGGTTGTAGCCTCCTTCCAGTTGGTGTTGGATAACATAAAGAGTTGGAGCTTCCTTCAGGTTGGAGCATGAGAATTAGGGGGTTGTAGCCTCCTTCTGGTCGAAGCCATATAATTTAGGGAGTTGTAGCTTCCTTTAGGTTGGAGCTTGTAAATAGGGGGTTGGAGCCTCCTTCTAGTTGTAGCTGGAGAATTAGGAAGTTGGTGCTTCCAATGAATGTATTCTTGACAATATATAAGAAAGCATTCAATGGTTTTCTCCTATTCGGGTTTCCACGTAAACTCTGGTGTACTGTGTATTTGATGTGATGTTGCTTATGTTTACATGATCATGATATATTGATGATACATTGATGATATATTGTTGATAAAATTCAAGTTTATATATTGTGGTTAAAATTGGTAAAAGTGCACATACTGATTCACCCCCCCCTCTCAATATTCCAACAATACCTATTTATATCATTACCTAATTTATTTATACAAATAATAGTTTGATTTAATGAATGTAAGTTAATCTTATGTTTTTATAATTAAGATTCTTTCTATTGTAATTATGTAGTAAACATGTTTTTCCCAATAAAAAGACACAAGACTATAATGGAATTGACTTATAGCATTTTAAAATGATAAAATTTTTATTTAAAAGTCGCTAGAAGGTATTTATTTGACTAAAATGTCAATTGGGTCTAGCTCAAGTGGTTGTGGGTTGGAGTGTTATCCTCCAGACCCAGGTTCTATTCATGTAAGTGACATGTTGAGCTCACTATGAGCATATTGTTGGAATGACTATAAGCCCCCATTATTGACAACCTTGAGACCTAAAGAATCTAGGATTTACCATTAGTACCATCCTCAAAATTAGGGGAAGTACTTGGGATTTTTCCTCAAACATTGTATCCTGGAAAAAATATATATATTCGACTAAAATACTTTAAAGCTCACATCTAATCTCAACCACTTGAAATCACTTAATTATAAATATAAGACACCCCATAAAAAAATGAAACATATATCTTAAGAAATTAAACCTTGAGAAAAATATGAACCACCTTACTTTTCATATAACCAAGTATTTGGATCCCTAATCCATCATTTGTTAATTTAAAATCATGGCATAACAAGGATATCAAAGAAGACTTTCTTTTTCTACTAAAACTAGAAAACAATTTTTGTATAGTTGTTATCAAGGTTAAAATATGTGTTCCACCCTCCATTAATTATTTTCTGTGCACTATAGTTTTAGTTAAGCTTGTGTTGTCAGTGAATTCCAAGATACTTGTACAAATAAACTCCCTCTAAGTTGTCACTATCATAAGTAAAATTAGAGTAAGTGATTTTCTTAGACTTAATTATCATAACCTTAGTCTTATCAATATTCACTAACATATCGATGCTAAAACATAAATATTCGGGAATTCTTCTATGCTTTTCAAGATCATAAGGGCTCCTTACCAAAAGAACAATATCATTAGTGCAATGCCAATGCAACCTGTTTCTTTCGAACAAGCCTCTAACTTGTCAACATAAATTCCAATAAGTCTCACAGACAATGGACTATATTGCTTAACCCATATATCACATTTAATTTTTTAGCAATAACTTTCACTTACAACCCATCACTACAACTCTCAACTCTAAAGAAACCTTTGAATCTTCTAATCTCTTTCAAAGGTTTCTTCTAAACATAATATTAAAATCTTTCTTAAATACAAAAAACTAACAACATATTAATTTTGTTATCTTAACATTTTTTTTTTGCAATAATCCTAAAAGTAATGGTGTATGGACAAAGTGTTATTATAAAAACAATTTATATTCAAATTTCACCGAATATAAAGGTTGTTGGGTGTAATGGAAAGTGTTTGATTTTCTAAAATCTATTTTCTTTAGCTATAAAAAAAACTTAAAACATATTTTTACAAATCAAAATAATTTAAATGAATATTAATAAAATACTTATTTATATATGATTATAATTTTAGTTTAAAAATATATATATAATTGGCGAAATTTTAACTTTATCTAACCAAGAGCCCTAATATTATGGGATCCCCTTTTAGCACAATGGACATTTTTTTTTTCTAGTAGAAAATTTCCCAATATATTGATATATATATAGTGTTTTCATATACAAATAACCTCAACAAGATAATCAGTCATGCTAAAGTAATCTTCTCCCAACCCCACCAAAATAGATAGTCCTTCTCAAAGATATGACAAGCATCTATCTCTACGATGAGCAATAGAACCGAGCCATAATATAGTGCTTCCACATATAGACTTGGAAAGCATCTTTACAAGATCAATAACAAATCTTAACACACAATTTCTAAAGAAGAAACATAGTTTCTATGAACCAAAATATTATTTCCAAAATTTGGAAAGATCCAGAATCATTAATAGAGCTGCAAATTGTATGAGGGACCCTCATGTCCTTCAATCCATTTGTTGTAGGTAATCATTCCTTCTCGATATTTCATGGATTTTTTGGACAGTGCATCCGCTTCCATATTCTGTTCTCTTAGTATGTGTTCAAATCTGATGTTTACAAAAGATTTGATTAAGTCCCTGATCCTATCCTTCCATCCCATAAGAGTAGATGCATTCAAGTTTCCCCTGCAATTTAGCCACTCAATTATAACTTTTGAATCACCGAAAAATTGAAGTTGATCTAGTCCTAGGCGGACTGCCAATGTTAAAGTCACCCATGCCCCTAAAAGTTCAGCCCTTGAATTTTTCCCAGGACCGCAATTAAAAATCCACTTGTAGCTAGTATCCTTATTGAATTTAATGACTCCCCTTGCTCCACTCAGATTTCCATTTTCTTGAGCTGCACCGTCGAACCACCCTATATTTTGCAAAGTAAAAACTGGAGTCTTTGAGATCCTAAGACCCTTTCCACTTCGAGAACCCTTATCTTCTGCAATTTTTTGCAAGCCTAAGGTTTTTTGAACCACCATTTGAATAGAAGGATTACGGTTTTCAAAACCATTTTTGTTTTTTTCCAGCCAAATGCACCAATAGGCCAAGGAGGGCAGAGTTATGAAGTTCCACTCTTTTTTTATCCAGCTAGCGTAACAAACTGATAGATAATCACCTTCCCAAGTTGTGCTGATATGGAGTGTATAGTAAATCTTTTGCCACACCTGGAGAGTAAAGGAACAACTTACAAAAAGATGCAAAACAGATTTCGGACCCTGAGAGCAAAGAGGACAAATGCTTGGACCTTCCCAACCTTTTTTGTAAAGATTCTCCCATGTGAGAATTTTGTCCTCAACTGTAAGCCAAGTGAACAGTTTGATCTTTAGTGAAATATCCCATGACCATAACTGCCTCCTCCAACCATTTACCTGTTGTTGCCAAAGTTTTTTTTGTAAAGCAAGATAAACATTGTTAACAGAGAGACAACCCGAGTTATCACCACCTGTCCAAATAAGGTGGTCTTCTCTATGCTGAAGGTGAATACCCGAACCTATTAAAAACTTACAGAAGGTGCTCCATTCATATGCTAGAGCCCCCGATAGGCCCAGATCTATGCTACTTTTCCACTGAGCAATATAACAACCCTGCGGATTCTGTGCCCTGGCTTGATAAAGGTATATGATATTCCTATCTTTCATTACTGATATGAGATCTGTAGAGAGAAATGAAAGGGTACCACTACCCATAATTCTATCTTGGCCTATGAGAATGGATTGACCATTACTAGGAAACCAACTTAACCAATGAGTGATAAGTGGAAGGGACTTTATTAAGTTTTTCCAGGTCTACGAAGCTAGTGGATGTACTGTCGATGCCAATCTAAGCCAGGTGGTGATAGAAGAATAGGGTAGGTATTTATCCTTAATCACCCTATGCCGGATCCCTTGTTTTGTTAAAACCTGCCACAAAGAGTTGGCAACCAACGCATGATTAAAGTGAAAAATGTTTCTAAGCCCCCAACCACCGAAAGATTTCGGTTTTGAGATCGCCTTCTAGCTATTGAGATGGAAGTGTTGTGCCGCACCACCTCTTGACCAAAGGAAATAAAAAATAATCTGACGTGTTTTATTTAGTATTGATCTGGGTACCGCCGCAAGAGCCATCCAGTATACCGACTGATATTCCAACACCGATTTTATCAATATAAAACAACCACCAAGAGATAACCACCTATTGCACCAATGTACAATTCTGTTTTCAATTTTTGAGAGAAGCCATCTCCAGTCTTCAAATTTTAATTTTTTTGCTTTTAAGAAGTATCTCAAGTATCTAAAACCCATCATTAGTTCTGCAAAATTAAAGGAGAAAACTTCTTTAAACTTTTCCAATAATTCTCCTTGGATACCCGAGTGATGAAAGGTAGATTTGCTCAGATTAAAGTTCAGGCCCAAAGCACCAAAAAAAAACTTTAGTAGTGAATTTATCTCCACCCACTCCTCCAAGGTGGACTTTTTCATAATTAGAATGTCATCCACAAAGAACAGATGGAGAATTTTAACTATCCAGAAAACCTTCACCCCCGACAGGCTACCCTCATCCTGGGATTTTTTCAGCAACAGACTGAAACTTTCCATAACTAGAATTAATAATAAAGGCGACAGAGGGCAGCCTTGTCTAAGACCACGCTAACTCCGAAAGAAAGAAGATGCCTCCCCATTTATTAGAACAAAAAAGGAAGAACTGACAACACAACTCATGATCTAGTTTATAGAGTGCAGACTGAACCCTATTTGAATCAAAATCAATCTTAGAAAATCCCAACTAACACAATCATACGCTTTCTTTTAATTCAACTTTAATATAAGTGCATGGAGTTTTTTCTGTTTTATACTGTGAATACATTCTTGTGCCGTCCCAATAGCATTTAATATCTACCTACCTTTTAAGAAGCCAAGTTGCTCACTTGACAGTGACCTCGAGAGAATAGGCTTCAATCTATTTGCTATCACCTTCACAATCAACTTATAACATAAATTGCATAAAGTTATAAGTCTATAGTCACGAAAGGTCAAGGGCTTGTTTTCCTTTGGAATGAGCACTAGAAAAATAGATTTTAAGGAGCTATGGACCTTTCTTCTGTGCTTGGAGTCCTCCACAAGTTCAAGCAGATCACCACCTAGTAAATCAAGAACTGCATAAAGAATTCCACCGTCCAGTCATCAGGGCCTGGACTCTTGTCTTTGGAAAAACGTTTTAGTACCTCCCATATCTCTGAATTAGTGCAAGGGCGATCAAGAAGTCTAATATCCTCCTCATCTATAAAGAGAGGAAATAAACTAGCTGTGTAAGCTTGATCCATCGGGGAAGCAGGATTGCTAATTTAAAAAAAACTTTTAAAGTGTTTGATAGCTTCACTTTTTAAGTCCGCTTGTCCCCTGTGGTGATGGCCTTCCTCGTCCAAGGTCTCCCAAATATGTTTCTTGTTTCTGCGAGCCATAGCAAAATTATGAAAAAACCTAGTATTATGATCACCACTTTTTAGCCAGGTTTCTCTGCTCCTTTATCTCCATAGTTTTTCCTCGAGAAGGAGTAATGAGTTTCATTTTTCTTCCAAACTTTTTATATGATAGGCAAAAATTGGGTCCCTCGCATTCGGCGAAAACAAAAGATGGGCTGTGTTCAACTCCTCGTCCAACTTCTCTAATCTATGAAGCTTTTCATTTCTTTGTTGACGTGCCCAATATTTTGTCCGATTTTTTTAATCTTTTTTAGCTTCCACACAAACCTAAGCTAAATATCAAGTTTTGATAAATACCCTTGATCTAACTAGACCTCATTGACCAAATTCACAAATTCTACCTCCCGCAACCAGGATGAATTGAATTTAAAAGTATAAGCCATAGGAAAATGTTGTAATTCAAATTGAGCAACCACTGGAGCATGATCCGAGAGGTATGGGTACAACACCCAAGATCCGAAGCGACCAGCTTGGCATAAAATAGTCTCCGCTGCTAAAATATGATCCAATCTTTTGGCGATGTAGTCAGTCCCTGTTCTGCCATTTCTCCAAGTTGGGACCAGGACATTAGGGAGCATATCCACTAAATGATGATACTTAAACAATTCTTTGAAGTAACCAACCAATCCAAATGTGTCGAGGCTTCCCATATCTCATCCTCTCTAGTAGTGAGGTTTAAATCACCTGCAACAATTAGATTATTAGAATCCAACAACCCACGAGTTTCCACTTGCTCCCAGAATGCTTTCCTATTACTATAGGGCCCATAAACATTGAGCAAATTTATCTAACTGTTATTCTCCAATAAAATACCCGACAACAAAATACCACCACAACAAATAAAATGATTCAAGGAAAAATTGTTTGGATCCCACGTAACCAATAAGCCCCCAGAAGTTCCCACATAACTAACCGCACAAGAAAGATAGCCAGGACAAAAAGGTAACATAAACAAATGAGCTTTTTGTTCATCAAAAAGAGTTTCCTGTAAGAAGATAATGTCAGGGTGAGTCTTACGCAACTATCTGCGCATGGAGGCGGCTTTCAGGGTACCCCGACCCCTCTGAGATTTAAGGAGAGGAGGATCATGATTTAGCCCGAGCAAGGCCTTCATGCCTCTAAGAGCCTCAATGTCAGTCACAGATGATGGTGGTAATTCAAAAATATGGAGAGTACCAAATGCTTTCTTACGTGCACTTCAAGTTTTGATGGGTGAAATCTCGTAATCCAGTCCTTTAGACCAAGTGAAATTTGATCCCTGATCCCCCCTAGGCTTATGTAATTTCCTAGAGTGACCTTGACCTCCAAATTTATATGAATTCCACCCTTGGAAGATGGTAAGAGAGCGTGGGCTATCGACCTCGCGATGCAGTGGCGATAATGACTCCAGAGTCTCCCCCAAGGAGCACTCACCAGGCCCAAATTCTCTGTATCCCGGAAGAAGGTTGGAGTCTCGTTCCTCCTCACTAGACCCTTCCCTGGTCCCCAATATTTTTAAACCATTCTCAAGCCATAAACCCTCAGAGGGAGGTGGGGAACCCGAAGGCATGGCAGTAAAAATTCTGTTCACTAAAGGTGAAGAGTTCACCATACCAGGGCTAGTATTAGATGTAACTTTCACCACAGGTAATGGAATAGTCTCACATGAAACTTCTCTAGAATTCGGGGATGACTGTGGAGGAGATAAACTGGCCACCAAGGGAGGAAAAGAGTCCAGGGAGTCCCTTTCCCAAGCTGTAAGAGAAAAATAAAAGGAAGGACATAGAAATTTTAACTTACCTGTTATCGAGTCCTGTGCTGCCAGACTTGTGGGATCTACACTATCATTTTTGTCCACTACATGATCAAAGGAGTCAACACTCGACGAATCAACACAATAATCCTTCCCGAGACATGAATTTTTGGATTCCTCCTCCTTCGAAAAACCCAGATAGTCGTTTCACAGTTGGCCAGTTTTACGACACAATGTACATCTAAACGGTAAACCCAAGTAATCTAGCTTTTAGTGAAAAGTGTGACCACACCACTGGATGTCTAAAGACTCTAAGAGACTCGAGTGTATATCCACCACAACCAAGATATTTCCCATCCTTCTTTCAGGAGCCTTTAGTGCCTTTTCATCAACTTTTATAAAACGTCCAAGTGCGTTTCCAATAGTAGACAGTGCCTTCTTAGTCCAAAGATTTAGTGGTAAGCTAGGTAACAGTACCCAGAGATGCCTATGATGGAAGTAGTCATTGTCAGGATCAAAGCTGAACCTCCAGCGCTTTAGCATCAAGCTACCTTCATAAAAAATCCATAGGGTATCCAGAATTTTTGATGAGTCTTCGGGCAATGAAAATTTAAAACCATACCAACCTCTCGGGAGAAATATTACCTCTGGTTCATATGCCAATAACGAAGCCTAGTAGCGTTGAACCTACTCAAACATCGGCGTAGTGTACCGATAGCAGTATGACAAAGGACCCACCAGAGTGCTTAGTGACAGGCTAACCGCCTCCTCTAATCCCAAGTTGTCACCCAATACCATCCTATGACGTGACCGGTTAGGTATCGAGGGTTTAGAAGCAATCTTCTTCCGAGATGCAGGCTTCACAACAAAGGGATGTTTAAAAAACTTAGTCGGATGACAACCACTGTTAAAGACCTTCCTATCCTGTGTATCACTAACACTCGGCCTAGAGAAAACAACAGTGGAATTAGAACAAGGTTCGAAGGAGTTGATACTAAAGGCACTCCCATTCCAGTCAAATCAGAGATAGGCGCGGACGTCAGAGCATTTAAGAAAGTCGCTGAGGTAGTTAAGTTGATGGGATTCTCTGCAGATAGGTTAAAGAATCCTGCCATCCTCTAGGCCTCCTCGTTAGCCACACTCATTAGTGCATTGACAACAACTTCCGTCATGGAAGCTCCAACAACCATAGGAGGAGGACACCTAAACTCCACTAGGGGCTCCACAAGCCAAGAAAAACATAAATAAACTAGGGATGGCACAACTCCCGTGAACAGTAAACACTTCTGATCGATTAGACATCTTCAAATAAATCCATCCCACCCAAGGGAAAACACTAGTATATAAAAACCTTAGTGTCTTAAAGACTTCGATGTCCTATCAAAACAACTATCACACACTAATGGAACACTGCATTACCTCTACATCTCTGCCAAAGCTGGGCTAGTCGCCATTTTTGCTAAGTAACAGTTGCAAGTTTCAAAAAATCGTTTTCCCTCTCTCTGACCATCGCCAATCAAAACCTAAAAACCATCCTGGTACAATCAACATGGAAGTATGAAGGAAATGAAATGAAATAGTGTGGTTGTTTGGTTTACCCATGGCCTAACACGAGGGTCTTTCATTGCCTTGTTGAAACACAGTAAGACTTTATTTCCAAACATCCATGTACTCATATTCCCCCTTTATCAGAAGGGAAATATCTTATAAATATTCATCTTTTGGAACATTTGGATATATGATTAAAGTGTTGTTAATGTTTGGAAATTATAACTTTACAATATTGAGTTCTTTGGGATTTCTTTCACCATTTATTTGGTACTCATATTATATATAATAACTTTCATACATAGAATGGAATATAGAATAAAATATAATGGTATTTTTATTGGGATACATTTTTTTTATTTTTATTTTTTTTCTTGTTATTATTATTGAAAAAAATGGTTATGCAATTATTCCTGAAATTATTATTTTTCATTATTTAAATTGCATTTTTCAATGTATAAATGGATTTAGTACTTAGAAAAAACTCAATTATACTTGGATTATACAATCTTAACAACCGATATATGCAATTCCAACTGTTCTAAATTTTTGGTTGGATATTGAACAACACTAATAAGAATAATAAGAAAAATGTACCTACAAAAATTTCAAAAAATAGAATCTCCTTTCGATTATGGAATTTTTTCTATTATGGAAGTTTTGTTTAGGTCATTGGTTTATCTACTCTAGTTTTAGTGGTGAAAATCATTGCCTTGTATGGTTAACAAATATGCCATGAGTTTATGATGGAAATGATGAAGTAACCAATTTTATTAATAACAAATTTATTGGGAGTTGAGTATATCCACCTAAATGAATTGAATATTTGGGTGGAGGTTGTTTTTTTGCCAAAATTTTATGTAAGTGGAGTTGATTACTTGTCAAGTGGTTGTAGCTCAATTGGTTGGGGTGGGGAGTTTTCTCCTCCCCACCCAGGTTCAAGTCTCATCTATGCGACATGCTGCTCTTTATGAACCAAATATTCTTGAAATACTTGACCCTCCTATGTTCTTCGGATTTCGGAGGAGATTACTATGGACATAACGAACTTCACGTCGTGAACCACAATGAAGAAAAAAAAGAAAAAAAGAAAAAGAAAGGTTAAGTTGGTTACTTAGTGTGAAATAATGAAATCTCTTCTTGAGTACTTGAATTTGAGAACATATAAATTTTTTGAAAGTGATAAGTATTAGAAAGGGTTTTGATATTGATTTTATCTCTTAACTTTCAAGGTTTGTAAGAAATTATAAATGAAAAAAACAAATAAAAGAAATGACACAGATATAAGAAAGTTCACTATAAAAGGAGAGAGACATTTATGATTTGCATAATGTTGTTGCATAATCTAATGTAGAAGAGAACTAAACAACACGAGAATTCACATCCATGAAAGAATGGACACTTTCTAACCATTAGAGGGCCATAAATACCAACTCTTTGGTTATTTTTGTTTACTAGTACAAATCAATCTCAATGGATGTGAGCTTTATTTTCATTCAAAATAATTGAGATGATTTTCTTATTTGATTCATTTTGGAGGGGTGTTGTTTCGAAACACTCAACTATTTGTTTGCACTACAAATCATTGTGGAGTGGAGATTAAAATATCCCGAGAAAAAAGTTACCAAAAATGCATGGAAGATGTTTCTCCTTGTGCATGGTATGGGCTTGGAAGATGTTTCTCCTTGGCCTTGGTATGAGCCTATGAGTTATAGATCAACATGAATGTACTAGTAGTGGTGTAGTTGGGGGCAATTATCAATCTATATAGAATAAGGCATTTATAACATTTGTTTTAAATCTCGCTTCATGTAATGTAGATGGTTTGGTAGGGGTAGCGTGGTGCCAAGAATTTTGCAAACATGAAGAGAATAAAAGCACTATATTTTATGTTTT
>SNQJ01S0069020.1:39110-57578 GCA_010110895.2 Picea sitchensis
AGTAACGACATTTCAAATTCATTATGCATGTCTTTTGCAAATTTATGTCTTAACCTGTCATCATCACTACCAAAAATAATATCATCAACATAAACTTCAATTAATAAAATATTACCTTGACTTACCTTGATGTAGAGGTTGTTTTTTGCACTTCCTTTTCTAAACCCTGCCTGCTGCAGATACTTATCCAGTCTAGAGTACCATGCTCTAGGAGCCTGTTTTAGACCATACAAGGCCTTCTTTAATTTACACACATAGTCTATGTTCTCTGACAACTGAATAATTACAAAAAGTAATTAATGGAGGGTGAAACACCTATTTTAACCTTGATAACAACTATAAAGAAACAAATTTCTAGTTTTAGTAGAAAAAGAAAGTCCTCTTTGATATCCTTGTTATGCCATGATTTTAAATTAACAAATGATGGATTAGGGAGCCAAATACTTTTTTTTCCCCCAGAAAATTCTTCTTTTATATTCATAAAATATAAGTAGTTTTCAAAATACAACTGTCCAAGTGTCAAGAGACTGTTCAGATCAAATCATAAAGAGAGCACTATGAAAATTACAAATCTTGCTCTCTTGCAAACATAAGAGACTCTGAGAATACAACCAGAAAGTAACAGATTACAGATAAGCAAAGATGTTAACTATGCATCCAGACATGGTCTATGTAGCTCCATGAAAGAGAACCAAGAAACAGAGCAAAACAAAAAAACTAAGCATCAGAAAGCATTAGAATAACTTAAAGTAATGAGTAGGGCCCTCATTACCAGATTCCCAGCGATTATATGCAATTCTACCCGGTTGAGTTTCAAGTGTTTGTTTTGATAATCTATCTGCCTCCTTGTTTTCTTCGCGATATATATGGGAAAAAGAGAGCTTCCTGAAGAGTGGAAGTAATTCCAGAATTCTTTCCTTCCAGCTTTCTAAAGCAACTGCCTGAATAGTCCCCCTTTTTTTTAACCACTCGATTACTATCTTAGAGTCCCCTAGAACTAGCAATTCATGAATAGACAGTCTATTGGCCAGAGTAAGGGAGGCCCATGCCCCCAGAATTTCAGCCGTGTATTAGTTCCTTGACCAAGTTCATTGAAATTCCATGAATAAGAAGTATAGCTGTTTAATAAAATATTACCTCCAGCTCCGCATTTTTCACCCCTGGATTGTGCTGCTCCATCAAACCATGCTATAGATTTGTCTACCGGAAGTCTCATCTTATAAATGCGAGGGGAGTATACTCTTTTCTGGATACCGAGAGTGTTGACTACTACAATAGTTTTATAAACAACCTTTTGAATGAAGGGGCGACCTTCTTCAAAGATAGAAAATTTTCTCTCGTTCTAGATGTGCCAACTGAGGAGAGCCGACAGCGAAGGGAGAAGTGGATTTGTCTTATTCCAGTTTTCATAACACTCATGGAATGTGTGTCTGAGCCATCCTCTAAAGACATTAAGCTCTCTTGTTACTCTGGACCACACCTCAATTGTAAATGAGTATTTTACAAATAAGTTCTTAACCAAATCATTATTGCTCTTACACAAGTGGCATATACCTGGACCGGCCCACCCCCTTTTCTGAAGATTTTTCCATGAAAGGATCTTGTCTTCTGCAAAAAGCCACGTAAATAACTTAAATTTTAATGGGTAATCCCATTTCCAGACAATTCTCCTCCAACTGCTCACCTTTGGCACCCAGATCTTTGCAGCAACAGCATTATAAACATTATTTACCATAAGCTTCCCTTAATTATCTCCTCTCGTACAAAGTAAGGCGTTTGGTCAGTCCTGAAGGTGGATACTCGTACTAATCAGATTCATTCTATAACTCTCCCACTCCATAGTTGAATCACCTTCAAGCTCCAGATCTGTACTATTTAACCAATTTGATATGATAGTTCCTTGAACTTGATCACATCTCGCTTGATAGAGCAAGAAGATCCTTTTGTAATTCAACCTTTGGATTAGATCCTTTGATAACAGGGAGTCTTTTCCCAATCCTAGGATATAATCTCTCCCAATAACTATCAAATGACCACGGCCAGGGTTCCAAGCCAGCCATTGAAGGACAATACGCAAAGAGTTTAGTAAATTTTTCCAAGTTTGGGAACCAAAAGACACACTGTTCAAGGCCGATATTAACCAGGAAACCACTTGTTCATGAGGCAAGTATTTGTCTTTTATTACTCTGTTCCAAATGCCAGGTTTCATCAAGACTCTCCAAAGGGTGTTTGAAGCCAGTGCCCGGTAGGATAAATAGAGATTCCTAAACCCCCATCCTCCATACAATTTTGGTTTTGATAGCATTTCCCACTTGCATAAGTGATAATAGTTTCTCTTTTTATATCTGGACCATAGAAAAGAGAATATCTTTTGACAAATTTAATTAAGGATCGAAATTGGAACATGAGCTAAAGCTAGCCAATAAATTGGGAGGCTCTCCAAAACAGACTTTATACGAATATAACTTCCTCCTAAAGTTAACATCCTGTTGCACCAGTGGTTAATTCTATTCTCAAATTTTTATAAAAGCCAGTACCATTCCTCCACTCTATAACTGCCTAGTTTTAGGAAGTAACCCAAATAAAAGAAGCCACCCGAGAGATCTTTGAATTCATACCTGTAAAGCGCTTTTAGCTCTTCAATAGTGTCCTCCTTTATACCCGTATGAAAGAAGGTATACTTTTGAGTGTTGACGCTCAGACCCGTCGTATAACTTTAGGAGGAAGTTATACGAATATAACTTCCTCCTAAAGTTAACATCCTGTTGCACTAGTGGTTAATTCTATTCTCAATTTTTTCTAAAAGCCAGTACCATTCCTCTACTCTATAACTGCCTAGTTTTAGGAAGTAACCCAAATAAAAGAAGCCACCCGAGAGATCTTTGAATTCGTACCTGTAAAGCGCTTTTAGCTCTTCAATAGTGTCCTCCTTTATACCCGTATGAAATAAGGTAGACTTTTGAGTGTTGACGCTCAGACCCGTCGCCAGACAGAAAACAAGTAGAATTTTTCTTATTTCATTCCATTATGAGAGACTTCAATTTGTCATTATAATCACATCATCTACAAAAACCAGGTGTCGAATCTTTATGAGTCTAGACACTATGATTCCTGAGAGGGATCCCTCCACCTTACCCTTCTTTAACATTATATTGAGTCCTTCCATTACAAGGATAAACAACAAGGGTAGCAATGGGCAACCCTGGCGCAATCTGCGTCCACTCTGAAAGAATGAAGTCACCTCTCCATTGATCATAATAGAGTAAGTTGTAGATGTAACACAACCCATAACCCAATTTGTAGTAGATAGTCCAAAACCGCACTGGAGAAGCACAAGCCTCAGAAAGTCTCAATCGATGCAATCGTATGCCTTTTTCAGATCTAGCTTTAGAATAATAGCTTGTAGTTTTTTTATTTTTATGTTGTGTAAGCATTCATGTGTCGTACCAATGGCATCAAGAATATGTTTTCCCTTGAGGAAACCCAGTTGTTCATCTGAGAGAGCTCGAGAGAGAATAGGACGAAGACTCTTTGCAATTAGTTTTGAGATTATCTTGTAGCACAGATTACAAAGAGCGATAGGAAAAAAATCAGTAAACGTCCTAGGACAATTGGCTTTTGGAATCAAAGCAATGAATGTGGAATTTATCTAATTTGTTACTTCCCCTCTTAATCTAGTTTCCTCCACCATCTCTTCCAAATCTTGACCAACTAAATCAAAAAAGTGTAGAAAGAATTCTACCGTCCAGCCATCCGGCCCAGGACTTTTATCCTTTTGGAATCCTTTCAATACCTCTAGGATTTCCTCCTTTGAACATGGCTTTTCAAGAGCTATAACTTCTTCTTCACTTACCATCCTAGGGAAAATCCTTACAGTCTCTACCTGTTCTCCAATGTAAGTTGTTTCAGGAGCCTTAAAGTGTGACTTAAAATGCTCAACATTTGCTTTATTTATGTCCTCTGGTTGAGAGAAAACCATACCCAAGTCGTCTTCCATCTCCCAAATATGATTTTTGTTCCTATGGTAGCTGGCGAACCTGTGGAAGAACTTAGTGTTTTTTTCTCCACTTGTGATCCATATTGCAAGGCTTTTTTGTCTCCATAGCTCCTCCTCCTCAAGGAGTTTCTTGTTACGAGCACCCTCCAGAGTTTTCAAATGAGTCTCATAGTCCTCTGACTGATAGCCATGCACCTTCATGAGATCAGCTATACTGCTTTCGATATTAATCATTTCTAATCGTTCCAAGTTCCTTTTTACCTTTAACCAGCTCTTTGCGCGCACTTTCAGACTTTCCATCTTTCTTACCAGTCTGCTTTGTGCTCCTTCATGGTATTGCATCGGTAAGTCCTGCCAAACCTCTTTTACCAGCTCATCAAAAGTTGGATCTCATAACCAAGCAAGGTTTAATTTAAATGGATATGTCACCTTGGAATTGGCTACTCCCAGCTGGAGGATGATAGGCGCATGGTCAGATATGTAAGGGTACTCGACCCATGCACGGTATCTACCTGCATTAATAAGAACATTCTCTTCCACATAGAACCTGTCAATTCTTTTTGAAATACCATCGATTCCTTTCCTACCATTCCTCCACGTCGACACCACCTCAGCCAGTGCCACGTCCACTAGATTGTTTTTTAAAAATAGCTCAGTGAAAAATCTCAGCAATGGATCGAATTGTGTTGTCTCACCCCAAATTTCCCCTAAGTTTGTAGTAATATTTAAATCACCTGCCATAATTAGATCATCAATTGATAGAAGCCCAACTCTGTCAACCTTTTCCCAAAATGCTTTACGATCTTTGCAAGGACCGTAAACATTCAACATCGACACCTTCCTTTTTGTTGCTAAACTTGTTCTTGTCACAAAAATCCCTCCAACACTTAGGACCGGCATAAAATCGAAAATAGTAGGATCCCAAGAAGCTAGTAGCCCATCTGAATTTCTAGCAGAGTTTACAACACAGATCATCCAATCTAGCCTGAGGGAGAACATAAAATTCCTAGCCTTATCCACCTCTACTAGGGTTTCTTGTAAGAAAATAACCGAAGGACATGAATTCTCCAAAAGTCTTCTCATGGAGGCTAATTTTAGGGGCCCTTTCAACCCTCTAAGATTTAGAGAGAGGAGGATCATGATTTAGCCAGTGCAAGGGATTTCATGCCTCTAAGCGCCCCTTGTTCTTGAACTGTTGGAAGAGAAACTAAAGTAGAATGCACCGAAACCAATTTTTTACGAGCACTCCTGGTTTTTATGGGAGATAGCTCCAGCCCTAAGCCTCTTGACTAGGTAGGATCCTTACCAGGATTTATCCTTTCCCCCATAGACGAAGTAGAGGCTCCCAAAGAGCAATGGCTAGTTACTAGATCCTTCCCAAGGTAAGTCGGGATAGGTCGGGCTCCAAAGTTTCCAGAAAGAGAAGGAACTAAGGACATGAGAAGTGTCTCCAAAGAGTGGTCACTAATGGTCGGTTCCACGTAACCCAGAATAGGGTAAGAACCCTCCTCTTCTAGAGAGACTGGTAAGGTAGCGGGGCTCTTAATCTTAGGAGAATTCAGGTCCGGAAGAGGCTCCGACCGGGAAGAAGAAAAAATAGGTGGGGTCGGGCCTAAGTCAGCCTCAATAGTCATACCAGCCTCACCATGTAAAGTTGACTCTGGAATCAAATGAGAGCTTAAACGATCCCTCTCCCAAGCCGAGAGTGATTTATATAGAATAGGAGAATAAAATTTTAGCTTACCAAAAAAAGACGAATCTGCAGGTTCTGGACTCAAATTAGGGTGTATCCCACTGTAGACACCCGCATCTGGAGAGTCCCCCAAAGGTGAGTAAGCATTTTCCAAAAGTTCCTCCGAGGAGTTCTCCAAAGTTTCGGCTCCAAAACGCTGAGAGCCCCACCATTCTATCTCTAAGGATTCCACCAGCCCAACGTGAATATCCACTTCAACAAGGACCCTTGCCATACGTTTATCTGAGTCTTTTAGAGCACACTCATCAACCATTAAGAATCGCCCTAAAGAATTTCCAATCTACTCAAGTGCCTTATGGTTCCATAATTACATAGGGAGTCCCGAAAGAAGAATCCAAAGGTGACGATAGTTGAAATATTCAGTTACTAGGTTGAGGCCGATGCGCCAACACTTTAGCATCAAGCTTCCTCCACCATAGCCCCAAAACCTCTCTAATATTAAAGCCAAGTCCTCTAGGCTTTTGAAGAGAAAACCTAACCAACCCCTTGATAAAGTTAGGACCTCTAGGATATAGCCTAGGACTGGCTCCCACGTGCTCTTCAGCCACTCCGACAACTTATGTGTGAAGCATTCTCTATAAGCTAATCTACCCACCAGTGTGCACAGAGCCAGGTTACAGGCTTCATCCAAGCCTACGTCCATGCCCATCACTAACCGTTGTTTTTTTCTCTTCGACTTCCACACCTTCTGTGGATGAAGTTTTGAACCCCTCTTGTTTCGAGTTGTGACCTCGGCACCTTCAAAGGATCTAGTTCCATTAGGAACACAATGCTCAAACACCCGTGAGAAGGACCTCAGGACTTCCTTACCATAGGATCTCTTATGTTTAAGTCCTCCCACAGACCCTTCCCGTAAAGATAAGCCAGACTGTTATGGTAAGCCTCGCTCTTTTACTACTCCTGAGGGAGAGAAAGAGGGTGGTATAACTAGAGAAGAAGTCGAGCACTGAATGGTAGCTGACTTATTTAATGGAAATTTAATACTTGTCCTCTTGTAATAATTGTTGCAGAGCTCGTCGATCGAAGCCAACAACCCCTGTCGATCCCAATGATCCACGTCCTCCCCTCCCAACAGAGTTGTGACCTCATTCTCCATTAAGAAACTACTTAGAACATCCACTAGCTGCCACCTCAGTAAAACTAGAACAGTCGTAAGTAGCACTGTCTTATCAAGCGAGAGAATACCGAAAAGGCACAAGGGTTAATCAATGAGGAGGGAATGTGAAACTTGGAAGAAAAGAACCCTAAAACTAGACACCCTCAACACTTGACGGAAGCTTCAACTTCCACTATCAACAAAATCCAAGAATTGTACCCCCAACCATGAAACACACCACTCCTCATCCAACGACTATATGTGAACTTTCCATTCTCGCCTTTGTGTTAAAACTCATCTACCTCAAAACCATCAAGAAAACAGAAGGGGCCACAGACTCCATTAGACCTGCTTCAGTTGCAGGTTTTTGAAAGCTCTTTCTTCGCGCCTTTCCATCAACTTCCGAACATGCCAGAATTCAGTGAACACTTCACTTATCATTAAGGACAATGAGGGAGCCAAATACTTGGTTATATGGAAAGTGAGTTGGTTCATATTTTTCTCAAGGTTTTAATTTCTTAAGATATATGTTTCAATTTTTTTGGGGGTGTCTTATATTTATAATTAAGTCATTCAAGTGGTTGAGACTAGATGTGAACTCTAAAGGATTTTAGTCGAATAGATTTTTTTTCCAGGATACAACACCCGAGGAAAACTCCTAGGTACTTCCCCTCATTTTGAGGAAGGTACCCAGGGTAAACCCTAGATTCTTTAGAGCTCAAGGTCGTCAACAACGGGGTCTCAAAACCATTATAAAATTATGCTCATAGTGAGCTCAACATGTCACTTACGTGAATAGAACCTAGGTGTGGAGGATAACACTCCAACCCACAACCACTTGAGCTAGACCCAACTGACATTTTAGTCGAATAAATACCTTCTAGTGACTTTTAAATCAAATAGATCATTTTTAAATGCTATAAGCCAATTTCGTTATAGTCTTATGTCTTTTTATTGAGAAAAAACATGTTTACTGCATAATTACATAAGTACAATAGAAATTATCTTAATTATGAAAACATAAAATTAAATTACATTGATTGAATCAAACTATTATTTGTATAAATAACTTAGGTAATGATATAAATGAGCATCATGTACCAATATATGAACCAATTTGAGGTGATGATTGGGAGGATTAGGGTTTTGGTTACATGTTATTCTTCAATATGTGGGAGATTAAATGCACTATGTGGTTTGGTTGTGTTGAAACATAAAATACACACTACTCTTAATGGATCAACCTACAAAATATTGTAAACAATAAATAAAATTAGGTAGAAGTTTACAATAAAAAAAGGAGTGGAGAAGTGGTTTGAGTGTGTAGAACTCAACTAATATTATATAATATTAACTCAGGTAACAAATTGCATTTATGTATTTAAGATATTAAGCATGGACATATCAAGACATGAATAAAACAATAATAAACAAAAAATAATGAATAATATGAACTAGGGAATGAAAAACATAACACTTGATATTGTTCAACTATACATCTTATTGGCATACAAAGAGTGAACTATAAAAACATTGGCAAGAACCAAAGTGTTGTGAGAAAGCATTGTGATTCAAGTTGTGTAGGAGGATGATTATATGTGTTTTACCTTACAAAAGATGCTTAGAACCATATGTGGGACCCTTTGCAAAGGAATTATACATCTCTACACAATTGGAGGATCAATTAGGCCTACTAGAGTCCAAGTGGTTGAGAGTTATAAATAGTAAGTAGGAGGTTTAGGGGTTAAGTCCTCGAGCTAACTACCTCTACATATGTGGGCCTCACTCAATGTACTTGATGGGTAAACATACAATAGTCTACGTGGACTACCTTACAATGGATATCATCCTTGAAATCAAGGGAGTGCGTAAGGGTTTCACAGGGATGTATTATCTAGGGAAACAAATTTGGAGGATCAAATACATCAAGATATGGTCGATCTTGTGCATCATGAGAGAAGATAGTTGCACCCTCGATTTCTAGAATCAAGTTGGGTAGAGAATATGTTGACTTGTTTCAAAACAATCAATAACATGGAGCCTTGATTGACTTGATCAAATTGGATCACCCAACTAATCGAATGTGTCAATTCTCTATACTACAAGATGTTGATGTGAACAAAAAAAATTGTTACTAAGATGACATGCCAAATCAGATCAGTAGATTGAGTTAACCTCATATAAATTAAGTTCTTACACAAAATTAATAGTGCACTAAAAAACAAGTAATGATTTCACCAACATAAATGGATACAATTAAGAATACACACTAATCATACATTAAGATAGTGCAATAAAATATATATATAAAGACAAATAAATTAAATGTGTTAAAAGAGAACTTCCACACCACAAAAATCCAACTCTACACAAACCATTATAAATCAATAATTTATAAGCAACACATTTTAAAATAAATTGTACATGACACATTCTACATCCATATCCTATAATTTCTACATGTTACATATCCTTGACCATCATCTACTCATTGAAACTTGTTTATATGTTATCATGCACTTGTTTAAGGATGGTCTATAAAAAAAAATTGTAGAATCATTATAAGCATGCCAAAGTTTTGAACACAGATCATATGCTCTCATAACATGTGCACATACTCATTATAGGTTTTCAAATATAGATGGTACACAACTTCTTCACGTTGCCTATCTCAATGGTGCAGTGTCCTTGCATACTTGCATTTACATTATTAAAGGCACAAACCCCTATAGAGAAGTGTGGAATGTTACCTTACAAGATTCCTAGGACGGTACAAACCAAAGGATTCCTAGGACGGTACAAACCAAAGATTTTATGCACTTATTCAAGTACACATTTTTAGAAGTGTATGATGTTCAAAAGTTGGAACATTGTAGGAATAAACCAAAATAAATGCGAAGAAAAAAATGCATAGCATGAACCAAACACCAAAAAATTGACAACACATATAGAACGTAGGACATTTAATTTCAAAAATTAAAGTAGTAAAAAAATTACTTTCAAAATGACTATACAATGCTTTTTTTTTCCACGAGAAAAAATCTCTTTATATTCAAAAGGATATAAATATAAAAATTTACAAAAACCATCTTCTCAAACGATCCATACAACACCTTACATTATATAATGTGAGCAACTTTCATACAATTCTCAAAGAAACATTGAAGGTGCTCATTATTGTAACTACCTATATCTTTTAAATGTTTAAAACATTTAATCATACATATAAATATTATAAATAAATGAATATTTACAATACTTTTATTTGGTTAAATATTTGTAATGAAGTGCAAACTATATTGTAATTTTTTACTATGTTAATATTTTAAAGAAAAAATTTGAAAGATACTTTTATTTGGTTAAATATTTGTAATGAAGTGCAAACTATATTGTAATTTTTTACTATGTTAATATTTTAAAGAAAAAATTTGAAAGAAGTTTTCTTGAGTCTTTGTAATTTTGATGAGTTAACAAAGGTTCACATTGTTATAAATATATTTGGAAATTGAAATTTGATATAAGCATATGTAGCACATTCTAAGAGAAAATGTTTTTCAACCTTCACCTTCTAAGTATTACATAGATGACAAATTCTTTTAGCTCGTGGCATTTTAGGATTTGTTCAATGTATTGTTTCACTATGGAGGTTGTGAGAGTTCGTTCTTCTCTTAGGAATGTTGATTTGCTTTGTTAAGCTAGCTATAACAAAAAGAGTCTTTGTAATTTTGATGAGTTAACAAAGGTTCGCATTGTTACAAATATATTTGGAAATTGAGATATGATATAAGCATATGTAGCACATTCTAAGAGGAAGTGTTTTTCAACCTCCACCTTCTAAGTATCACATAGATGACAAATTCTTTTAGCTCGTGGCATTTTAGGATTTGTTCAACGTATTGTTTCACTATGGAGCTTGTGAGAGTTCGTTCTTACCTTCGAATGTTGTTTTTCTTTGTTAAGCTAGCTATAACAAAAAGATACCTTTGATCTTCTATATTGGAGTTAAATGACCTTTTTATGGTGTCTAAATTTTCTCTTATCCTCTATTTATTTGTTGCTCCACAATTTCTCCTTAAATTTAGACGCGACAATATCTTTAATGGTATCAATATTCTATAGAGTAACCTCCTCCTCTATTCTCCAATGATTTAGCCAAGATTAACATCTTTATGCCAACCCTCTTATGTCGCAGGGGATTTTGATTGGAGTTTGAAGTAATCATAGGAAGCCTCTTGTCTTTCATGTTAGTTGTATTGTGCTAATACATAAGGTACCTAGTCATATCCATACTCTTAAAGGGGGAAATACCAACTTTTATGAGGATGATAGGATAGGGTGTATTGCTTTTAATTTTAAGATTATAAATTATAAAATGTTTTAGATTTTTCCAATCTTCCTCCACGATTCTCTAGATATTTTGCAGCTCTAAAATTCACATCCATATAAGATAACATGAGTGACAAGAGCCTCAAAGAGGAGTTTCTTGTTTTCCCACAGAAAAACGGCCCTTGATTTACAATTGTTTTCTAGGCCAAAATAGACTATCCATCCACCATTAATCCCTTTCATAATGTTATAGTTCTAAATAAGCTTGTGATGAAGGTAGACCAAGATATTTGTATGAAGTAGCTTCCTCTAAGTTGGTAAGTTAATATAGCTATTGTTCCTATTAAGTTAATATAGTAACAAGAATTATGTTGATTTATATAGGTTATAAAGAGTTAATGTAGGCATTATTAATTTACTTTTGTTATATATGAACATTGATGTGAAAGTAATAGTTGAACTTAATTATTATTAATAAATTATATTAATCTAGTATTAATCATAATAATAATAATAATAAAATGCATTCATCTATTGATATTAATATTATTGTTATAACAAAACCACCAATCACAGCTAAATGGAATTCCAAGTTTTAAACATTCTTAACCAATATCTACCACGTTTTCCCAAAAACTAAGCACATCAATACTCTTGATCAACGGTCGAGTATAGGCTCCATGCATTATAATCCTCAAGTAACTCTCCATCAAATATCTTCTTAAGATTTCTAACCAACTCCCATTTGACACAATATCAAAATTCAAATATTTGAAAACATAAAATATAGTGCTTTTATTCTCTTCATGTTTGCAAAATTCTTGGCACCACGCTACCCCTACCAAACCATCTACATTACATGAAGCGAGATTTAAAACAAATGTTATAAATGCCTTATTCTATATAGATTGATAATTTCCCAACTACACCACTACTAGTACATTCATGTTGATCTAATAACTCATAGGCTCATACCATGGCCAAGGAGAAACATCTTCCAAGCCCATACCATGCACAAGGAGAAACATCTTCCATGCATTCTTGGTAACTTTTTTCTTGGGATATTTTAATCTCCACTCCACAATGATTTGTAGTGCAAACAAATAGTTGAGTGTTTCAAAACAACACCCCTCCAAAATGAATCAAATAAGAAAATCATCTCAATTATTTTGAATGAAAATAAAGCTCACATCCATTGAGATTGATTTGTACTAGTAAACAAAAATAACCAAAGAGTTGGTATTTATGGCCCTCTAATGGTTAGAAAGTATCCATTCTTTCATGGATGTGAGTTCTCGTGTTGTTTAGTTCTCTTCTACATTAGATTATGCAACAACATTATGCAAATCATACATGTCTCTCTCCTTCTATAGTGAACTTTCTTATATCTGTGTCATTTCTTTTATTTGTTTTTTTCATTTATGAAAGTTAAGAGATAAAATTAATATCAAAACCTTTTCTAATATTTATCACTTTCAAAAATTTCATATGTTCTCAAATTCAAGTACTCGAGAAGAGATTTCATTATTTCACACCAAGTAATCAACTTAACTTTTCTTTTTCTTTTTTTCTTTTTTTTTCTTCATTGTGGTTCACAACGTGAAGTTCGTTATGTCCATAGTAATCCCCCTCGAAATCCGAAGAACATAGGAGGGTCAAGTATTTCAAGAATATTTGGTTCATAAAGAATAGCATGTCGCATAGATGAGACTTGAACCTGGGTGGGGAGGAGAAAATTCCCCACCCCAACCAATTGAGCTACAACCACTTGAAAAGTAATCAACTCCACTTACATAAAATTTTGGCAAAAAACAACCTCCACCCAAATATTCAATTCATTTAGGTGGATATACTCAACTCCCAATAAATTTGTTATTAATAAAATTGGTTACTTCATCATTTCCATCATGAACTCATGGCATATTTGTTAACCATACAAGGCAATGATTTTCACCACTAAAACTAGAGTAGATAAACCAATGACCTAAACAAAATTTCCACAATAAAAAAAAACCATAATCGAAAGGACATTCTATTTTTTTTAATTTTTGTAGGTACATTTTTCTTATTTTTCTTATTAGGGTTGTTCAAAATCCAACCAAAAATTTAGAACAATTGGAATTGCATATATCGGTTGTTAAGATTGTATAATCCAAGTATAATTGAATTTTTTTAAAGTACTAAATCCATTTATACATTAAAAAATGCAATTTAAATAATGAAAAATAATAATTTCAGGAATAATTGCATAACCATTTTTCAATAATAATAACAAGAAAAAAAATAAAAAATAAATAAATAAACGTATCCCAATAAAAATACCATTATATTTTATTCTATATTCCATTCTATGTATGAAAATTATTATATATAATATGAGTACCAAATAAATGGTCAAAGAAATCCCAAAGAACTCAATATTGTAAAGTTATAATTTCCAAACATTAACAACACTTTAATCATATATCCAAATGTTCCAAAAGATGAATATTTATAAGATATTTCCCTTTTGATAAAGGGGGGATATGAGTACATGGATGTTTGGAAATAAAGTCTTACTGTGTTTCAACAAGGCAATGAAAGACCCTCGTGTTAGGCCATGGGTAAACCAAACAACCACACTATTTCATTTCATTTCCTTCATACTTCCATGTCGATTGTACTATGATGGCTTTTAGGTTTTGATTGGCGATGGTCAGAGAGAGGGAAAACGATTTTTTGAAACCTGCAATTGTTACTTAGCAAAAATGGCGACTAGCCCAGCTTTGGCAGAGATGTAGCGGTAATGCAGTGTTCCATTAGTGTGTGATAATTGATTTGATAGGACATCGAAGTCTTTAAGACACTAAGGTTTTTATATACTGGTGTTTTCCCTTGGGTGGGATGGATTTATTTGAAGATGTATAATCGATCAGAAGCATTTACTGTTCACGGGAGTTGCGCCATCCCTAGTTTATTTATGTTTTTCTTGGCTTGTGGAGCCCCTAGTGGATTTTAGGTGTCCTCCTCCTATGGTTGTTAGAGCTTCCATGACGGAATCTGTTGTCAGCGCACTAATGAGTGTGGCTGACGAGGAGGCCTGGAGGATGGAAGGATTCTTTAACCTATCTGCAGAGAATCCCATCAACTTAACTACCTCAGCAACTTTCTTAAATGCTCTGACATCCATGCCTATCTCTAATTTGACTGTAATGGGAGTGCCTTTAGTATCATCTCCTTCGAACCTTGTTCTAATTCCACTGTTGTTTTCTCTAGGCCGAGTGTTAGTGATACACAAGATAGGAAGTTCTTTAACAGTGGTTGTCATCCGACTAATTTTTTTAAACATCCCTTTGTTGCAAAGCCTGCATCTCGGAAGAATATTGCTTCTAAACCCTCAATACTTAATCGGTCACGTCACAGGATGGTATTGGGTGATGACTTGGGATTAGAGGAGGCAGTTAGCCTGTTACTAAGCACTCTGGTGGGTCGTTTGTCATACTGCTATCGATACACTACGCCGATGTGTGAGTAGGTTCAATGCTACTAGGCTTCGTTATTGGCATATGAACTAGAGGTAATATTTCTCCCAAGAGGTTGGTATGGTTTTAAATTTTCGTCGCCCGAAGACTCATCAAAAATCCTGGATACCCTATGGATTTTTTATGAAGGTAGCTTGATTCTCAAGCGCTAGAGGTTCATCTTTGATCCTGACAATGACTACTTCCATCATAGGCATCTCTAGGTATTGTTACCTAGCTTACCACTAAATCTTTGGACTGAGAAGGCACTGTCTACTATTGGAAACACACTTGGACGTTTTATAAAAGTTGATGAAAAGGAACTAAAGGCTCCTGAAAGAAGGATGGGAAAGATCCTGGTTGTGGTGGATATACACTCAGGTCTCTTAGAGTCTTTAGACATCCAATGGTGTGGTCACACTTTTCGCTAAAAGCTAGATTACTTGGGTTTATCGTTTAGATGTACATTGTGTCGTAAAATTGTCCAACTGCGAAATGACTGTCTGGGTTTTTCAAAGGAGGAGGAATCTGAAAATTCATGTCTTAGGAAGGATTACTGTGTTGATTCATCAAGTGTTGACTCCTTTGATCATGCAGTGGACAAAAATGATAGTGTAGATCCCACAAGTCTGGCAGCACAGGACTCAATAACGAGTAAGTTAAAAGTTCTATGTCCTTCCTTTTATTTTTCTCTTACAGCTTGGGAAAGGGACTCCCTGGACTCTTTTCCTCCCTTGGCGGTTGGTTTATCTCCTCCAGAGTCATCCCTGAAGTCTAGAGAAGTTTCCTGTGAGACTATTCCACTACCTATGGTGAAAGTTACGTCTAATACTAGCCCTGGTATGGTGAACTCTTCACCTTTAGTGAACAGAATTTTTACTGCCATGCCTTCGGGTTCCCCACCTCCCTCTGAGGGTTTACAGCTTGAGAATGAGTCAAACATATTGGGGACCAAGGAAGGGTCTAGTGAGGAGGAACAAGATTACAACCTTCTTCCGGGATACAGAGAATTTGGGCCTAGTGAGTGCTCCTTGGGGGAGACTCTGGAGTCATTATTGCCGCTGCATCGTGAGGTCGATAGCCCATGCTCTCTTACCATCTTCCAAGGGTGGAATTCATATAAACCTGGAGGTCAGGGTCACTCTGGGTAGTTACATAAGCCTGGGGGGGATCGGGGATCATATTTCACCTGGTCTAAACGACTGGGTTACGAGATTTCACCCATCAAAACTTGAAGTGCATGTAAGAAAGCATCTGGTACTCTCCATGTTTTTGACTTACCACCATCATCTGTGACTGACATTGGGGCGGTTAGAGGCATGAAGGCCTTAGTCGGGCTAAATCATGATCCTCCTCTCCTTAAATCTCAGAGGGGTTGGGGGTACCCTAAAAGCCGCCTCCATGCACAGATTGTTGCGTAAGACTCACCCTGACATTATCTTCTTACAGGAAACTCTTTTTGATGAACAAAAAGCTCATTTGTTTATGTTACCTTTTTGTCCTGGCTATCTTTCTTGTGTGGTTAGTTCTGTGGGAACTTCCGGGGGCTTATTTGTTACGTGGGATCCAAATAAGTTTTCCTTGAATCATTTTATTTGTTGTGGTGGTATTTTTTTGTCAGGTGTTTTATTGGAGAATAATAGTCAGATAAATTTGCTCAATGTTTATGGGCCCTATAGCAACAGGAAAGCATTCTGGGAGCAAGTGGCAACTCGTGGGTTGTTGGATTATAATAATCTAATTGTTGCAAGCAATTTAAACCTCACTACTATAGCGGATGAGATATGGGAAGCCTCGACACATTTGGATTGGTTGGTTACTTCAAAGAATTGTTTCAGTATCATCATTTAGTGGATATGCTCCCTAACGTCCTGGTCCCAACTTGGAGAAATGGCAGAGCAGGGACTGACTACATCGCCAAAAGATTGGATCATATTTTAGCAGCGGAGACTATTTTATGCCAAGTTGGTCGCTTCAGATCTTGGGTGGAGTACCCATACCTCTCGGATCATGCTCCAGTGGTTGCTCAATTTGAATTACAACATTTTCCTACGGCTTATCCTTTTAAATTCAATTCATCCTGGTTGCAGGAGGTAGAATTTGTGAATTTGGTCAATGAGGTCTGGTTAGATCAAGGGTATTTATCGGAACCTAATATTCAGCTTAGGTTTGTGTGGAAGCTAAAAAAGATAAAAAATCGGACAAAATCTTGGGCACGTCAAAAAAGAAATGAAAAGCTTCATAGATTAGAGAAGTTGGAAGAGGAGTTGAACACAACCCATCTTTTGTTTTCACCGGATGCGAGGGACCCAATTTTTGCCTGTCATATAAAAAATTTGGAAGCAGAATGAAACTCATTACTCCTTCTCGAGGAAAAACTATGGAGATAAAGGAGCAGAGAAACCTGGCTAAAAAGTGGTGATCATAATACTAGGTTTTTCATAATTTTGCTATGGCTCACAGAAACAATAAACATATTTGAGCAGAGGAGACCTTGGGCGAGGAAAATCATCACAGGGGACAAACGGACTTAAAAAGTGAATCTATCAAACACTTTAAAAGATTTTTTAAAATTGGTATCCTGCCTTCCCCTTTGGATCAAGCTTACACAGCTAGTTACCTGGCTAAAAAGTGGTGATCATAATATTAGGTTTTTTCATAATTTTTCTACGGCTCACAGAAACAAGAAACATATTTGGGAGACCTTGGACGAGGAAGGGCATCACCACAAGGGACAAGCAGACTTAAAAAGTGAAGCTATTAAACACTTTAAAAGTTTTTTTTAAATTGGCGATCCTCCTTCCCCAATGGATCAAGATTACACAACTAGTTTATTTCCTCTCTTTATAGATGAAGAGGATATTAGACTTCTTGATCTCCCTTGCACTAATTCAGAGATATGGGAGGTACTAAAATGTTTTTACAAAGACAAGAGTCCAGGCCCTGATGGCTGGACAGTGGAATTCTTTATACAATTCTTGATTTACTAGGTGGTGATCTGCTTGAACTTGTGGAGGACTCCAGGCACAGAGGAAAGGTCCATAGCTTCTTAAAATCTATTTTTCTAGTGTTCATTCCAAAGGAAAACAAGCCCTTGACCTTTCATGAATATAGACCTATAGCTTTATGCAATTTATGTTATAAGTTGATTGTGAAGGTGATAGAAAATAGATTGAAGCCTATTCTCTCGAGGTCACTGTCAAGTGAGCAACTTGGCTTCTTAAAAGGCAGGTAGATCTTAAATGCTATTGGGACAGCACAAGAATGTATTCACAGTATAAAACAAAAAAAACTTCAGGCACTTATTTTAAAGCTGGATTAAAAGAAAGCGTATGATTGTGTTAGTTGGGATTTTCTAAGATTGATTTTGATTCAAACGGGGTTCAGTCTGCACTCTATAAACTAGATCATGAGTTGTGTTGTCAGTTCTTCCTTTGTTGTTCTAATAAATGGGGAGGCATCTTCTTTCTTTCAAACTTAGCGTGGTCTTAGACAAGGCTTCCCTCTGTCGCCTTTATTATTAATTCTAGTTATGGATAGTTTCAGTCTGTTGTTGAAAAAATCCCAGGATGAGGGTATCTTGTTGGGGGTGAAGGTTTCCCGGATAGTTAAAATTATCCATCTGTTCTTTGTGGACGACATTCTAATTATGAAAAAGGCCACCTTGGAGGAGTGGGCGTGTTAGATAATCCAAAAATAAAATTATCATAGTTTATAAAGTTAGAATAAATTGATTATTAATTTAAGAATATTAAATTAATAATCTAGAATATTTGATAAATAAATGTAGACCTTT
>SNQJ01S0069021.1:0-39141 GCA_010110895.2 Picea sitchensis
ATGCAACATTGGGATCATCACCATGATAATTCGACCTTGCCTTGGTATCATCACCAGAGTGGCGCATTAGACTTGATTCCCTGAGTTAACTCCTCACTACTCTATGTTCAATCAGTTAACTGAAGACTAGTTGACTAGTTAACTCAACTAGGTGGCAGTTCACTACCGTAATTGCTTGAGAGACTACAATAGGTGGTGGTTCATTCCCGTAACTACTGGTGTGTGTATAGATCACTCTAGACCACCACTATGGCACATTGGTTATCCTCCAGTTGAACTCATTGAGTTATACAAAGTATATCATGTGTAAATTATTCATTATTCATAACGGTTAATGAGAATTCTTTCATTCTTTCTCTCCTTCTTCTTATTTCTCCAATTCTCTCTGCAAATGTGTGTATTATTGTTTAGCTAGATCTATTATGTGCAAGTTCAACTCATTTACAATTCCTTGAACTCAACCCTTTCTCCACAAGATTGTGTGCTATGACCATGGGTTGGAATCAAATTCTAGGCTATTAGAGTCTTTCCTTGTCCTAAACCTCTCTATCAGAGTGTATCATCAGATGAGTCACTTCGATCGTTCAAACTCCAATGAATCCAATGAACTACAAGGGCCCTGAAGGATCAAACCTCTCTGTCGGAATCTTCTGGAACATAGTCATTCTAAATTCGGACTCCGACAAACAACTCCATGTGTCCTCTCCAGGACATTCGCTCAAAATCATGATCCCTTCAAGATTCTGAATTAATCTTGGTCTTTGATCAGACTTCGTTCATTGGGGTATCCCTCTTGCTATGTTTTCTGATTACTTCTTCCAATGCATGGTCAGATTCACCTCACGATCTCCTTCGATGAACAATTAGAACTTTGTTTTGGTCTCATGATATTAGTTCTGTGGATCACCGTTGATCCATCCTGTGATCAACAGTGGATCCTTTCCATTGTTGGAATGTAGATTTCTTATTCACGATTAGATGGATCATTCGGCTCTTGACCTGCAATACTAGCCTCTCTCTCTCTCTGGACACTCATATGATTAGCATTACACAATATTTCAGCTCACATATCTAAATACACAAACAAACTCAGAAATACACCAATTTACATAATTTTATTATATTCGAGCTCGATGACATACAATACGACCTCTCTGGGAAAGTTGCCCTTTTGGATTGCGCTTACATGGTGTCTGGCCTCTTTTTACAAATTCCCTAAGGATACAATTTATAAGAATAAACATAATAAGGATCAAAACATTGAAAGTATATGATCTAATTCCTAAGATCGTTCACAATCCCTCAAAATCACGAAATATCACAACAAATAACTAACAAACTTAATCGATACGAGGAAATCTTGTCCTCTTGGCCACGTTGTCTTCTGGAAGGTTCAAGAATGTTCACTTTGACTTGGGGGATATGATGTTCCTACATCAGTATACCATAGAATCTTCAAGGCACAATGTCGATCAACAATAGGGATGGAATATGTTGACACGAAGTTTAATTTTTTTCCCTTTAAACCTGAAGCTTCGCTATTTCCTAGTCAGGGAGCCGCCCTTAGTCTTAAAAAGGAGTCAAAATTCTTTCGATTTTTTCGGGTTTCGGGATTCGTCTTTTCACGAGGTATGATTTTTAGTTAACAACTCTAGAGTCTCGATGCCAAAATCCTGAAAAGGCTTTATATTTAAAGAAATGAAAAAGAAAAAAGGAGTGGTATAAGTCCCGACACATGTTTCACAAAGTACCCTTTAGTCATGATTAATTAAACTCTTAAACACAATCAACACTTCATTAATCTTTCGCGATTCAGGTTTTCTTGTATCAAAGTGCTTTCAAAATGTTGACCCTCGGACGCCCAATCCCCGTTTTTCCGAAAACAATAAATTAATTACTAATCTTGATTAATTAAATCATTAATACAAGTGATTAGCGCCTAAATTAATCCCATCGCAATTTCACGATTCAGGGTTTTCTTATGACAAACCTCTTGGGTACAGGATTCCCAAAACACCGAAATGAAAAATCATGAATTTTTAACAAAGTCTAAAACTAAATTAAGTTAGTTTAAAACGAGATTAATAATGACCAAACTACTTTTCGTGTTTCGCATTTCGGGATTTGTTGAAAGCAATCCTTTCGAAACTCCAATTTGAAATCGCCGATATGTAGCAGTATTAATAACAGACAAATGGAGATATTTTTGACATGAAGGTCTATCTCTAGGCGTATCTTCCTCATTAAAACATTAATTCCTTATCGCCTGTGTCAGTACGCTCATTGTAAGACAAGATAAAGGTTAATAAACATTTTGTAGTTCGGATTTCATTCTTATTTTTTACAATCAGGAGTGAGTTGCATTTATCCAGGCTTATATATTTTTCCTCTGTAAACAGGTTTTCAGTCTAGCGCGAACATTATGGCACCTAGAAAGGCACCTAAGAAAAGTGAAGAAGCATTTGAAAGCTCAAGCTCGGAAGGAGATGTCATATCTGATACTACACTACATGCCATTGATTCCATCAAATCCTGGAGGAAAATTTTCGAAACCTTGAACTACGAAATCAATAATTTTCCCAATGATTCTAAAAACAAACTCTGAGACATAACAGAGTCCAAAATTCACAAAGTAGCTACGCGCCCATGAATCATGAAATACAACGATATGATCAGTTGGGCTTTAGAGAGGATAGACGTGCAGACGAGATGCATTTTGGACAGCCGAGGGGTTTTCGTCGACTCGTTCATACCAGAGCATATACAAGTAATGTACAAACTGTCTCCCAATTCTAAGTACATTTATAATAAAGAGTTTGTACATGAATTTCAAAGGAAAGAATGTGCAGAGGCAGATCAAACATACCCCGACATAATCAAAGACTAGTGGAGACACCCAACAAAATTCAGGGCTGATACCCATAGTGTTTATTCCACAACCTCATTGAATGAGTACATGGTCTATGTGGCTATGATGCTATGTAGACTTTTCGGTAAGAAAATTCCTACCCATTTCCCTACAGAATGGGTGCCCCTTTTACATGAAGAAGCCGAAGGCTATAGCTTCAATTGGAACAATATTCTATCAGATAACCTAGATAAGGAGGTTATAGAGTATCAAACCGTGAGATCCAATGGCCGACCAGTAGCCTTTTACATGTCCACATACATTATGGATGCTATATGTTTCACGACTCCTTTCCCTTTGATGAATTGGAGTTGGAACCCAACCTGCACTGAACCTAATCATGAATATCATTCTAAGTTGTGGGAAGAAAACGCTAAGGATTATTTTTATGAAATTTGTCATTTCGTGGTGATACTGATGCATTAGATGCTGTATGGATGTGCACCCCCTCATATTTCAGAGACAGTCATAGGAAACCTTAAGGCGGTTGCCTATTGGTTTATTGAGGAGAATTTCTCCTATATCAGGGTTTTCGGATGTTCGATCCCTCCTCATGCACTTTCGAAATTCCTCCCTGACAGACTAGTGTGTATGGAGGTAGCTCATCATATAATAATAGGCGGTATTGGGATAGAGCCAAAGACAACTCATAAGAATTTTTGGCCAATCCTACCATACAGATTGGGAGGTTTTCGCTACTCAACTTGGGTCATTCCAAGGTTGAAGCTGTAGCTCTAGAGGAGGCCAAGTTGGTGGATCTCGAACACAGGAAACATGACCCTTATAAAACAGTGGGAAATCACATGGCTCACTGTGGCATGAAAGTGTATTAACATGAACAATCCCCTCGCGATGACGTTTTCAAATGGACCAAAACCTATGAGGAGGTGTTATACAGGGTACAGACATTACAATCCAACTTGCAAACTAGTTTTCTAACCTTCCAGAGACACAAACGAAGTGGTTTTCCGAAGGTACTGTAGGGAGAAGCAACAACACCTCCTCTAGAACAAGAAACACTCCCCCGAGTTTCGGACAGAAATCATAGGATAAAGCAGGTACCAAGGAAAATCCACAGGGGGGCGAAGGATATTCACAAAACAAAGAAGTCCCATAGATAGAGAATTCAGTAGCGAAAACAGAAAGAAGGTTTGGGACACCTCCCGAGTCTAGTCGATCTACTCCCCCTTCATCATCTACTGTTCATGTTGATACCCCCAAGACAACAGGGGAAACAAAATCCACAAAGTTGGGTAATCCCATTGCTTCCTTGACCCCTTTACAATCTACTTTTGGGCTCCCTCAGATATGAGTAATATATGCTAGTGACCTCACTCCTGTCTTTAGAGAAGAAATACCCCCCTCTGATTACTTTTTCAGTAAAAAGAGGAAGGTTGTATTAGAGCAAGAGATGTATATGAGAGAAGGTGGTATGGTAAGGAAATAGAGGGTGATGGTAGATGGGCAGAACTTGGAAGAGGAAGATTTCTCTACAGAGGTAGCGGGCTCCATGGGAGCTCTGGAAACAACAAATCTATTCATTGTTGACAATATGAGAACAAGGTTGAAACAAAGTAACCACAAGATAGTCCAGTTGCAAAACTAACTAAAAGATACCGAGAAAAATATCAAAGAAGAAATAAATAAAGGTCTAGAGCAAGCCAGAGCTGCCAACAAGCAAGAAATTAAATTGCTTAAGTCTAGTTTGGATGAGTTGTATAAGAAAATGAAAGACAGTCAAGGGAAGGCAACCCAACAAGAAGAATTAGCGAGACAATTGTAGGAGAGATTGAATTCCATTCAGAATTAGGTGATAGACTTTAAAAAAAATTTGGACCTGTTAGTGGAAGTACATACGAAGATAGAAGTCGAGCAACATGGATTAATCTCCAAAGTAGAGATTATTAAGAATTATTTTCAAGAAGTAAACAATTATTTTGATAATATTATTTTTAAAGAAAAAGAATCTAAAGTGGCAAGGGCCACTTTCCAAAGGGCAGTTGTATTTTCAGAAAATGAAGAGGTATCGAAAACTCCAAAGCTATCTGTCACAGAGAAGATCATAGGAAATATCATGCTCAAAGTATGGGAAACCAACATAGCAGAAAAGAAGAAAATAGCCAAGGAAATCAAAGATGATTGCGAAGAAATCTTTGATTTGTTTTACAAGGGATCATTATGTATTGGAAGAGACAATTGCACTAGGAAATTAGGACAGATAAACATTGTAAGACACCAGTTGAATTTCAAAGAGGGTTTGAACAAAATTCAGATAGAAATTTCACAATTAAAGGAAATTGATGTTACCCTAATAGAAAGGTGGCTAGTGAAGACAAACTTAAAATTGCAATCAATTAAGTTTGTTGGTAAGGGGATTGAAGATCGACTTCCAAAAATTCAGAGAAAATTTTATCTATTCGAAGCGAAGGATTTTCCATAGCCTCCTAGAAATTTTGTACACTTTCTTGAAAAATGTATTGAATGTATTGGGTCAAAAGGAGATACTTCAATAAAAAAATGAAGTATCATTTTGAAAGATTATATTATCGAGGCGATAGAAAAATAAAAGATAATCATGCAAACGGTTGAGGTTTTCATTTTTGTAATTGTTTTCCCCTAGGAGTCAGGAAATCACCAACCATCAATGTATTGGTGATCTGGTATAAGTATAATTTCAGGAGACTGAAAGGACGCTTTTTCTGGGCTCATTGTAAAGAAGAATTTGAAGATATTTTTGAATTAATACAAATACAGATTGAAGATTCCAGATCTGGTCAAGTTTGAGTTATGTGCTTCTCTGTTGTTTCATATTTTTCATACATCTCTTTGATGAATGCTTAACTGCAATTTAGTACAACCTCTACTGTGGTGATCAATTATTCTTGCAATTTAATCGTTTACAATTTTTCCTCTGTATTGGCTATCAATAGGTACAAGACCTATAAATGTTTTAGATTTCAATATCATATGCTTCATTAAGAGTTTTTCCTAACTATTCTCTTCTTCTGTCACAAAGTGAGATTCCTCTTTAATTGATGCCTCACCTTGTTCAACAACTTTATGTTTTATTTCCATTTCATGCATATTCCCTTTTCAAAAATAAACTCAGATACTAGAAACATCCTTTAGTTTCGTCATACTATTAATTCAAGTTTTTGGAGTTCTTCTTACATATTTTGAAACAGAAATAGCAAACCCTAAAAGAAAACACAAGAATTGATATTTTCAGTATTTATCCCTCATGACTGTACCAGTTACAAGACAACCCAATAGCGAGCCTAGACTATCAGATCAAACGAGCATTTCCTTGAATTTATTTAACACCATCTTACAGACAACAAATAACCGGGTTGATTTAGAACGTTGATGGGCAGAAATTGAAAGGGATATTAATATCCAGGAAAACTGGGAAGCTAGACAGAGACAGTTAAGAAACCAACCATATCCCTTCTTCATATGATCGACCTTTCTACACTTAAATATCTCTACCTTTCAGATGCCTTGAAAGTATACTTTAGAGCCTTAAAGTATAAACTCAGGAACAACATCTTTTTGGCGTCGTTGTCGGGGAACGAAGAAACAATTTTTTTTCCCCAGGAGGAACGACATTGACACTTTATTTCTTTGATAATGAAAAAATATTGAAAACCTTCTGAGGCTACCCTTATCTTTTCACTTGGTGACTCCATGAAAAATAAACTGGATTTTAACTGAAAGAACACCAAGAGAAACCTAGACGACAAACAGACTTCGCCTGTTCCCGATCCAGAAAAAATTTTAAAATCAAGAAGATATCTTAAATAGACTGTATCAACAACAAATAAGTTTTATCGACCTAAAATTACACAGTCGAATACTAAAGGTCAACTCGAAGAATCTAATACCCCACCTCCTTGCGATGAATTACCTGCCGATAGGATTGTAGCCCTTGAGCCTAGTTTGGTATTACCTGATATTAAAACTGAAACTTTCCCAACTGTTTCTTTCACCAATAGAGGAAAAATATCCACCTCACTTCCCACTTTTATTGACACCTCCTCAGTTCACGAAGATCATTTTCCTATCTCTCAGAACTCCTACGATTATCCTATATATCTCGACTCGACTCCTATTTATTCTCCTGTATATTCACCCTGTGAGTCTGAAGAAACTAGTCCACTTTTCCCTAGTTCTCCTTCCTCAAGTTTCCTGTCCCTTAATCACCAATTTCCTGAAACCCTTCCTTATAGTATCCAAGCATCAACCTCTAAATCATCAATGGCTACGACCGAAGGAGGCGCTGCTGGAGGTGGTGCTGGAGGAGGAGGAGCAGGCGACCAAGTACGACCCCCTCGAATATTTGCAAAGGTGGCTGCCATATATGCTCCTTTGGTCCTCCCAATTCCCCTCCATGACTTACCTGAAAACTACATGAAGAATCTGTCGAAATTCACAGGAGAGGGTGATTTGACTGCAGTCAAACACATCAATTTATTTGACCAATTCACTGACATCCTTGGACTCGAACATGAATATGTCTACTCGAGACTCTTGGTTAAGACTTTTTAAGGTCAGGTAAGAACCTGGTTTCGAGGTCTAGCAACATGATCTATATCGTCATATGAGGAACTTGAAAATGATTTTATTAGACAGTGCGGGGAAAGGAAAGACCATCTCTATTATCTAACTGAATTTGGGGCTCTAAGAAAGAAAAACTCTGAATTAGTTCTCGAGTTTACCCAAAGGTTTAATAAACTATATAAGAAAATTCTAGCTGAGGTCAAACCCTCCCAACCTGCAGCGAAAGTAACCTTCACTGGAGATTTTGACCCTGATTTCGCCCTCTTATTGAGGGAGAGGAGATCAGTAGACCTCACCAAAATGAAAGATGATGCCTTGGAAATTGAATCAAACATGATGGCATCAGGAAAGTTGAAAAGCAAATTTGAGACTGGAAACAAAGAAACTAGAAGATATAGAGAACAAGGGGGACCCTCTGGATCAGGAATATCTTCGGAAGACAAAATGGATGACATGGTGAGAATAATCAAAGAGTTGTCAAATAATATCTCAAGAATGGAACTAGATCAAGCGAAGAATGAGCATTTTCCCAAAAAGGATTTCAGAAGGAATCCTAACCTTCAAAATCAACCAAGACAAATTAAGAATGAAGATAAAAAAATCCAAGCTCCTTTTAAAAGAGAGAACTTTATAGGAGGAGAATACGTGGAGGATTTTGAAGAGTTAGAATAAAATATAAATAATCTTGGCGATGACTGCCTACAACCTTATATAACAAGACAAGATTATGAAAAATATTTAATTACAGAACATACATATGAGAATTACAAGAACAACAGTTTTACAGAAGGTTCAACCTATCAGGGAATCGCAGATGATATAATGGTCGAACTCCACCAAAAGTACAATCTAAGGCCTAGAAACAGGAGCCTCACAACTTCCCCAGTGAAAAATATTTTTTCAAGGGGTGAAACAGACGAGTCAATTTCAAAAAACACTGAAAAATAGACTATAAGAACTAAGACAGCTGACACACAGCCTATACCAAGACAAAGTCAGTGGAAACATCAGCCATAAGCACACAGAAACAAAAACGAAAACCTCACAACAAAGGAAAGTTGAAAATAAGGGGTTAGGAACCCAAACCTTAGAGATCGAAAATACAGTAGGAAATTTTAATCTAGAAAATGAAATAAATAAAATCAAAATCCCTATACCCCTTGTCGAACTCACAAAAAATCCAATTTACAGAAAACAAATCGCTAAATTAATTAGTTTTTCAGAAAACGAAAGCCAGACCGACATTATAAACTTAGAAGATGACAAGCCTAACATAATTTTTGGCCCACATTACGAAGGTGCCAAAGACACTGTTGCCCCTTTCTATATCACTCTGACTATGCACGATCACCTGCTCCATAATTTCATGTTAGATTCTGGAGCCTCTCACAATGTAATGCCTAAATCCATTATGGATAGACTTGGTCTTGAAATCACCAGACCTTATGGAGATTTATATTCATTCGATTCAAGAAAAGTTAAGTGTATAGGCATGATAAAAGATTTAGTCATTAATCTTGCATAGATAACTATGAAAGGTGTTCTAATGGATGTGGTTGTCGCTGATATACCCCCGAAGTATGGAATGCTCTTATCCAGGTCCTAGGGCACCAAACTTGGAGGATCCCTCCAACTCGACATGACGTATGCCACCATCCCAGTTTTTGGAGGACAATTCACGTGCTTGTACAGAGAAACTAGGTTAGCATTCACGGCAAGTGACCCACATAACCCAAATAACTACCCTGTTTATAATGCTGATCAAGATTTAGGCAATTGTATTTTATATATCGATGACGATATTGATGTATGTATAGAGGAAAGTTGTAAAGAAAATAAAAAATAAAAATAACAAATAAAACAAGATGTATATAGCACTAGTGTCTGGAAAAAGTTTTTTGATGGTGCCTCATCTTATTTTGGGGCAGGAGCTGGGGTGCTTTTTGTGGAACCTGATGACAAATTCGTTATCTCTTTATCTTATAGGTTACATTGGAACATTGACCACATTAATAATGTATGCGAGTATGAAGCCTTAGTGTTAGGATTAGAAGATGGCAGGAGAATGAAAATTAAAAACTTGGAAGTCTTTGGCGATGCAGAGCTAATCATGAAACAGGTAAATCGTTAATACCAGGCCAAACATCCTAGGTTAAGGTCTTACCAAAATTGTGTTTGGGATATGATCGAAATTTTTTTCTCCTCTGTTAATGTTCATTATATTCCAAGAGCAGAAAATCAACAGGTGGATGCATTAGCCAAAGCAGCTTCAATGTTCACACATCCCACTTCTTTCAAACTAAAATACCATATACTAATGAGACATAGGCCTTCCATACCGAATAACATACGACATTGGCAAGTTTTTTAGGACGATGAACAACTCTGGAAGTTTTTAGAGACAGTAGATGACTTTGTCGAAACACATGCCAACCAAGAAAACCAGAATGACCCTATTTGGATCATGTAGGAAGGCGAAGACCCCCAAGTTCCAAGATAAAATTGCTAACCACCGGATGCTTGTTTTAAAAAATAATCAGATACTTAAGGGTATGATCCTCTTAGAAATTATATTTAACCATGATGACATCCCTTTGAAGTCTACCTTACAACCTCAGCTAGAGGAGGTCGAGGATTGTGATACAGATACCAAGAAAAATCCTAGGTTGGTGAAATTATCCAAATATCTGTCTCCCGAAATCAAAAGTAAGTATGTTGAGTTGCTTAGACAATATAAAGATGTTTTTGCTTGGTCTTATGATGAATTGAGAACTTATGACACTACTATAATGGAACATAAAATTTCTCTGAAACCAGGTGTCAAACCTTTTAAGAAAAAACTCAGGAAGATTAACCCTATCCTACTACCGGTAATAGAAAAAGAAGTCAACAAACTCCTGCATGCTAAAATCATTGTCCCACTGAGATACTCTGAGTGGGTAGCCAATTTAGTCCAAGTGAGAAATAAAAACGGTGAGATCAGACTGTGTGTAGATTTTAGAAACCTAAATCGATCATCACTTAAGGACAATTATCCATTACCTAAGATGGATCATGTTTTAGAAAAAGTAGTTGGAGCTAACAGAATGTCTATGATTGATGGTTTTTCAGGTTACAATCAAATTGTAGTACATCAAGATGACAAAGAAAAAACTGCGTTCACTACCCCTTGGGGTACCTTTATGTATGACAAAATGCCTTTTGGTTTAATGAATGCAGGGACAACTTTCCAATGAGCCATGGATATCTCTTTCGTGGGCGAAAGAGACAAGTTTGTCGTTATCTATCTTGATGACCTAACTGTTTTCTCTAAATCGGATGCAGAACATCTAACACACCTCAAACAAACTTTCGAGAAATGTCGCAAATTTGGTTTGTCACTTAATACCAAGAAATCCCATTTCCCAATGCAAGAAGGTAAACTCTTGGGTCATATCGTGTCTAGAGATGGAATCAAAATCGATCCCAAAAGGGTCGAGGCGATATACCATAAATATTCCTAGAAACGTAAAATAAATTCAGTCTTTTTTAGGAAAAATAAACTTCTTGAGAAGATTCATCCCTAACTTTACCGAAATTGTAAAATTGATTACAGATATGCTCAGAAAAAACAGTGAGGTGAAGTGGACAAACGAAGCCAAAGTGTCGTTTCAATGTATCAAGAAAGTAATAAGCGAAGCACCAGTCCTGGCAAACCCGGATTACACAAAAGAGTTTTTGATTTTCTCTTTTGCCTCTGAACATACAATCACAACTGTATTGTTACAGAAAAATGAGGAAGGTTTTGAGCGGCCTATTGCATTTTTTAGCAGAAGTCTCAGAGACGCTGAGCTGAAATATGACATATTGGAAAAACAGGCTTATGCAATGGTCAAAGATCTCAAGACTTTTAGAACTTACGTGTTGCACTCAAAGATCATTTCTTACGTGCCATCAAGATCCATTAAATATATCCTGGTGCAGCCGGACAACGACGGAAGAAGAGGCAGGTGGCTGGATAAAATTCAGGAGTTCGACCTGGAAGTCAAACCAACTAAAATTATCAAAGGTCAGGGTTTGACCAAATTTCTAGCCAAATCAAATTTAAAAGCACTTGGGATAAATTAGTTGCAAGAGAACGAGGGATTTCTAGAAATAGATGAGCTTGACGTCAATGCACCGACAACTGAGATTCAATACAAGTTCTCTACTTCAGTCTGGTATCGCGATATCATTTCTTACCTACTGACCCTTCAATGTACTAGTGAGTTAAACTCATCTAAAACTAGGACCTTGAAGTTACATGCTGTAAAATATTGTATCATAGATGGTAAATAATATTGGAAAGACCCCTTGGGTTTCCTGTTGAGCTGCTTAGTCGAGACCGAAACATAAAGGATTATAGATGAATTCCACATGAGAGTGTGCAGAGGGCACCATGCTTGGCGAGCAATGGCTTATAAAATCTTAAGAGTCGAGTATTACTGACCTAAATTATTCACAGATGTAAACACTAAAGTCCTAACTTGTACTCCTTGTCAGTTGTTTACAGGCAAACAGAAAGTCTCAGCTTTACCTTTAGTTCCGGTTAAAATCGAAGCTCCATTTCAGCAATGGGGTCTTGATTGCATTGGAGAAATTCATCCACATTCTAGCGCACAACACAAGTGGATTCTAACTACTACAGACTATTTCACTAAATGGGTGGAAGCTATTCCCATGAGAAATGCAACTGACTCAGTAGTAATCAGTTTCATAGAAGAAAATATTTTATCCAGGTTTGGTTGTCCCCGAAAGATAGTCACTGATGATGCACAAGCATTTAATTCAATGGCCATGATAATATTTTTCCAAAAATACAACATCATACTAGGACACTCCACAGTTTATTATCCACAGGGCAATGGTCTAGTTGAATCATCTAATAAAATTCTGATTACCGTGATAAAAAAGGTTTTGACTGAAAACAAGAAAGCATGGGATATCCATTTAAAATGTGCTCTATGGGCTAACAGGATAAGTACCAAAAGATCAATTGGGATTTCCCCTTTTCAGATGGTATATGGTACTGATGTCATTTTACCAATAAATCTTTCTCTACCCGTAATGAAACTTTGGCAATATTCAAATGAAGAACCCAACGACGTGACCAGGAGGATAAACCAGCTGGTTGAAGTTCAACAAAACAGGGCCGAAGTAAATGAAAGGTTACAGAGATATCAAGATAACATGAAGGCCTTATTCGATCAAAAAGCTAAAGATAGAGATTTCCTCCCTAGCGATCTGGTCCTGAAATGAGAAGCCAGGCTAGAAGGCACTCATAAACATGGCAAGTTTGATCCCATCTGGTCCGACCCATATAATATTTCGGCTTCTGAGGGAAAAAATGTTTTTTCATTTGAAAATCTCAATGGAGACATTCTCAACGCCCCTGTAAATGGGCGGCACCTTAAACACTTCATGCTGTAATATGTTCCTGAACTCTCATTGTACATACCATTTTGTTTGCATGCTTACTTTATAATCCATTCATTTCAGTAAGTTTTTTATTTTAAGATTTCAAAATAATAATAATAATAATAATAATAATAAAATTCATGAGATTTCCTGACAGTTAGTATGTTATTTATTTCACAAGAAAGTTCTTGATGAACCAAGAGACTAGAGATGATAAAAAGGTGACAGGCACGGATATATATATTAAATATCTTCCAATGAAAAAGGTAATAAATTAATAGCCTTTTTGGCTGGAAACATAGGAGTTACCAAGGTATGAGATTATGCTCTGAAAATTCAGGCTAAATTACCCTAAAAGATACAAATGAATAAATCATTAGTTCAATTGATGATAATATTATCACTGAAATTTTCAAATAAGGAAGTGAAAAAGAAAGGGGAGACTTAAGGAAAAGTTATAAAAGCTAACTAAGAAAATCTTTAAGAACGGTCATGTGTGCAGTAGTTTTTCCTGAAGCCCCTTACCTTCCCCTTAGTCACGGTAAAGCCTGCTTCTCACTTGACCCTGGATGTTTTATCATAAGTTCCTTGAGAAAAGAAAGGTCTCACTTTGGTTTTGAACATTCTCAAACAAACCTTCAAAAACGAGAATAGGTTGAGTGTATAGTTCTTTAACTTTAGTTGAACCGGAAGTATGTCTAGGTTAATCCTAACCTTATTAGCTTTTCTAACAGGAATAAACTGATTGGTTTTGCTCAAGGAAATTCCTTAAAAAGATATCAAGAAGTTTCCCTTAAGAAATTCCCTAAAGCCAATGATGTTTGAAGGCAAGAGAGAAGATTAGCCCAGAGCTATTTAAGTGAGTTGACAGGCCTCTGTTGTTAAAAAAATTCAAGCAGATATCTTCCCAAGTATATTACATACTGATTGATTGCCCCCACTTCGTATTAAAAAGTATATACAGACATATGGTGAAAGGAAATTCAATATTGATTTCCCCCATCTAGTCCAAAGAGATGAAGAAAGGAAATTCATTATATTGATTGCCCTCATCTCGACATTTAAATGCTAGAAAACAATGAAGTGGTGAAAGGAAATTCAATATGGGAAATCTGATAACTTCACCGGGGTACTGAACATGCTCACTGGAACTAAAGCAATATCCTTATATCTGATATGGCCATTACACATGAATTACAAGACACTCTGGTAACTTTTCTTCTTTCAACTGGATTTACATTATAGGTTTTTGGGATCCCCTAATTTAACACATCGAATTTACTTTATCTTGATGCAAATAGAATCAAGTAAAACCTAGTAGAATGGTTAATTTGGTTTTGATTATATTACATAGATCTGAGGTCAATTTCAGAAAAGGAAATCTATTGAGAACCTGACTCGAGATCATCGAATGTTTTATTTTTGAAGAATTTTCAAAGTCAAATGTAGAGATCCTAAAATCTTGTTTTGACTTTTTCTCTTGGTCTATTTCACAAAGTTGAATTATTGACCCCATTTACCCAATGAAGGCACATGGTCTACATGTTCTTCTTGTCCCACAAGGAAACAAGATCCCTAGATGGAGCCTAATGTTGACACGAAGTTTGATTTTTTGCCCTTTAAACCTGAAGCTTCACTATTTCCTAGTCATGGAGCTGCCCTTAGTCTTAAAAAGGAGTCAAAAGTCTTTCAATTTTTTCAGGTTTCGGGATTCAAAATTTCACGAGGTATGATTTTTAGTTAACAACTCCAGAGTCCCGGTGCCAAAATCCCAAAAAGGATTTATATTTAAAGAAATGAAAAAGAAAAAAGGAGTGTTATAAGTCCCAACGCACATTTCACAAAGTAACCCTTTAGTCGTGATTAATTAAACTCTTAAACACAATCAACAATTCATTAATCTTTCACGATTCGGGTTTTCTTGTATCAAAGTTCTTTCAAAATGTCGACCCTCAAACGACCGATCCCCGTTTTTCCGAAAACTTGAAATTAATTATTAATCTTGATTAATTAAAGCATTAATACAAGTGATTAGCGCCTAAATTAATCCCATCATGATTTCGCGATTCGGGGTTTTCTTATGGCATACCTCTTAGGTACAGGATTCCCGAAACTCTGAATTGCGAAATCGTGAATTTTTAACAAAGCCTAAAACTAAATTAAGTTAGTTTAAAACGATATTAATAATGACTAAACTACTTTTCGCGTTTCGCATTTCGGGATTTGTTGAAAGCAATCCTTTCGAAACTCCAATTTGAAATCGTCGATATGCGACAGTATTAATAACAGACAAATGGAGATATTTTTGACATGAAGGCGTATGTCCAGGCATATATTCCTCATTAAAACATTAATTCCTTATCGCCTGTGTCAGTACTCTCATTGTAAGACAAGATAAAGGTTAATAAGCATTATGTAGTTCGAATTTCATTCTTGTTTTTTACAATCAGGAGTGAGTTGCATTTATCCAGGCTTATATATGTTTCCTCTGCAAACAGGTTTTCAGTCTAGTGCGAACATTATGGCACCTAGAAAGGCACCTAAGAAAAGTGAAGAAGCAATTGAAATCTCAAGCCTGGAAGGAGATGCCATATATGATACTACACCGCATGCCATTGATTCCATCAAATCCTGGAGGCAAATTTTTGAAACCTTGGACTACGAAATCAAGAATTTTCCCAATGATTCTAAAAACAAACTCCGGGACATAGCAAAGTCTAAACTTCACAAAGTAGCTACGCGCCCACGACTCATGACATACAATGATATGATCAGGTGGGCTTTAGAGAGGATATATGTGCATACGAGAAGCATTTTGGACAATCGAGGGGTCGTCGTCGGCTCATTTAGACCAGAGCATATACAAGTAATGTACAAACTGTCTCCCAATTCTAAGTACATTTATAATAAAGAGTTTGTACATGAATTTCAAAGGAAAGAATGCACAGAGGAAGATCAAACATACCCCGGCATAATCAAAGACTGGTGGAGACACCCAACAAAATTTAGGGCCGATACCCATAGCGTTTATGCCACAGCCTCATTGAATGAGTACATGGTCTATGTGGCTATGATTCTATGTAGACTTTTCGGGAAGAAAAATCCTACCCATTTCCCTGCAGAATGGATGCCCCTTTTACATGAAGCGGCTGAAGGCTATATCCTCAATTGGAACAAGATTCTACCAGATAACCTAGCTAAGGAGGTTATAGAGTATCAAACCGCGAGATCCAATGTCCGACCAGTAGCCTTTTACATGTCCGCATACATTATGGATGCTATATGTTTCATGACTCCTTTCCCTTTGATGAATTGGAGTTGGAACCCAACCTGCACTGAACCTATTCACGAATATCATTCTAAGTTGTGGGAAGAAAACACTAAGGATTCTTTTTATGAAATTTTTCATTTCGTGGTGATACCGGTGCATCAGATGTTGTATGGTTGTGCACCCCCCCATATTTCAAAGTCATTCATAGGAAACCTTAAGGCAGTTGTCGATTGGTTTATTAAGGAGAAGCAACAACACCTCATCCAAAACAAGAAAACACTCCCCCAGGTTTCAGACAGAAAGCGCAGGATAAAGCAGACATCGAGGAAAATCCACAGGGGGCCAAAGGATATTCACAAAACAAATAAGTCCTACAGACAGAGAATCCAGAAGCAGAAACAAAAAGAAGGTCTGGGACACTTCTCGAGTCCAGTCGATCTACTCCCCCTTCATCATCTACTGTTCATGTTGATACCCCCAAGACAACAAGGGAAACAAAATCCATAGAGTTTGGTAATCCCATTGCTTCCTTGACCCCTTTACAATCTACTTTTGGGCTCCCTCAGATAGGAGTCATATATGCTAGTGACCTCACTCTTGTCTCTAGAGAAGAAATACCTCCCTCTGATTACTTTTTCAGTAAAAAGAGGAAGGCTATATTAAAGCAAGAGATGTATATGAGAGAAGGTGGTATGGTAAGGAAACACAAGGTACTGGTAGATGGGTAGAACTTGGAAGAGGAAGATTTTGCTACAGAGGTAGCAGGCTCCATGGGAGCTCTGGCAACAACAAATATATTCACTGTTGACAATATGAGAACAAGGTTGAAACAGATTAACCACAGGATAATCAAGTTGCAAAACCAACTAAAGTATACCGAGAAAAATATCAAAGAAGAAATAAATAAAGGTCTAGAGCAGGCCAGAGCTGCCGACAAGCAAGAAATTAAATTGCTTAAGTCTAGCTTGGACGAGTTGTATAAGAAAGTGAAAGACAGTCAAGGGCAAGCAACCCAACAGGAAGAATTAGCGAGACAATTGCAGGAGAGATTGAATTCCATTCAAAATCAGGTGATAGAATTGAAAGTTTTTCAGGACCTGTCAGTGGAAGTACATATGAAGATAGAAGCCGAGCAACAAAGATTAATCTCCAAAGTAGATATTATTCAGAATTATTTTAAAAAAGTAAACAATTCTTTTGATAATATTATTTTTAAAGAAAAAGAAGCTAAAGAAGCAAGGGCCACTTTCCAAAGGGCAGTTGTATTTTCATAAAATGAAGAGGTATCGAAAACTCCAAAGCTATCTGTCGCAAAGCAGATCAGAGGCAATATCATGCTCAAAGTATGGGAAACCAACATAGTAGAAAACAAGAAAATAGCCAAGGAAATCAAAGACGATTGCAAAGAAATCTTTGATTTGTTGGACAAGGGATCATTAGGTATTGGAAGAGATAATCACACTGGGAAATTAGGACAGATAAACATTGTAAGACATGAGTTGAATTTCAAAGAGGGTTTGAACAAAATTCAGATGGAAAATTCACAATTAAAGGAAATTGATGTTACCCTAATAGATAGGTGGATGGTGAAGCCAAACTTAAAATTGCAATCAATTAAGTTTGTTGGTAAGGGGATTGAAGATCGGCTTCCAAAAATTCAGAGAAAATTTTATCTATTCAAAGCAAAGGATTTTCCAGAGCCTCCCAGAAATTTTGTACACTTTCTTGAAAAATGTATTGAATGTATTGGGTCAAAAGAAGGAGACACTTCAATAAAACAATGAAGTATCATTTTGAAAGCTTATATTATTGAGACGATAGAAAAATAAAAGATAATCATGCAAACAGTTGAGGTTTGCATTTTTGTAACTGTTTGCCCCTAGGAGTTAGGAAATCACCAACCATTAATGTATTGGTGATCTGGTATAAGTATAATTTCAGGAGACTGAAAGGACGCTTTTTCTGGGCGCATTGTAAAGAATAATTTGAAGATATTTTTGAATTAATACAAATACAAATTGAAGATTCCAGATCTGGTCAAGTTTGAGTTATGTGCTTCTCTGTTGTTTCATATTTTTCATACATCTCTTTGATGAATGCTTAACTGCAATTTAGTACAACCTCTACTGTGGTGATCAATTATTCTTGCAATTTAATCGTTTACAATTTTTCCTCTGTATCAGTTATCAGCAGGTACAAGACCTATAAATGTTTTAGATTTCAATATCATATGCTTCATTAAGAGTTTTTCCTAACTATTTTCTTCTTCTGTCACAAAGTGATATTCCTCTTTAATTGATGCCTCACCTTGTTTAACAACTTTATGTTTTCTTTCCATTTCATGCATATTCCCTTTTCAAAATTTAACTCAAATACCGGAAACGACCTTTAGTTTCGTCATACTATTAATTCAAGGTTTTGGAGTTCTTCTTACATATTTTGAAACAGAAATAGAAAACCCTAAAAGAAAACACAAGAATTTATCTTTTCAGTATTTATCCCTCATGACTGTACCAATTACAAGACACCCCAATATCAAGCTTGGACTATCAGATCAAATGAGCATTGCCTTGAATTTATTTAACACCATCTTACAGAAAACAAATAACTGGGTTGAGTTAGAACGTTCATGGGCAACAATTGAAAGGGATATTAGTATCTAGGAAAACTGGGAAGCTAGATAGATATAGTTAAGAAACCAGCCATAGCCCTTCTTCATATGACCGACCTTTCTAACCTTAACTCTCTCTACCTTTCGGATGCCTTGACAGTATACTTTAGAGCCTTAAAGTATAAACTCAGGAACAAAAGAATACATTACAACAATACACTTTTTAAGATCTCAACATGTCACTTGTGGGAATTGAACTTAGGTGGGGAGGATAAAAATCATTCCTCCCAACCACCTGAGCTAATATGCAAGAGAAACAACAATGATATGGACATGTGAAAGAAAAATACGATATATGTACATTTGGTATCAAAACTAACAATTTGAGTGAGGAATCTAAAATTCCCAAATATGAATCTAGAGATCAAAATAAAAATATAATCCCTACACTCTCTATTGTCACAATAATGGCTATTGCACAAGAATCTTAATTATTTTGGTTACTAGAAGAAAAAAAAAGTATCGATACTTACGTATAGTAGCAATTCACATAATTTAATAGATACAATAACAACAAAATAGTTAAATATGTTTGTCTACCCTACCTACAACTTTCAAGTCACAATATTAGGTGACAAAACTACATCATCATATGGGATATGCTATAAGGTATAATTTGTGATGAATAATTACCAATTAAGGTCACCATTATATGCCGTGATAATTGGGGGACTAGGCATCGTTTTACGATCCCAATGGCAAGCCACGATAGATCCAATGGGGTTAAATATACAAAAACAATTCTTAAGATCTTATGTAAATGGAAAAAAAATACAATTTCTATGGAGTAAAGAGCACACCCACCCAAATAGTCTCATCCAATAAGATGAAGAAAAATATTAAGAAGAAAGACCAGAACTATGTTTTAAATTGTTACTTAATGATGGGGCACCCAATTAAATAAAGGATCCCAAAGGATTAGATAAAATACTTGGGAAATATAATACCATTTTTTAGTACTTACTTTGAGGCCTCCTTCTAAAATGATCTAGAGAACATATTATAGAATTAATCCTTGGATCGAGAACATATTATAGAATTAATCCTTGGATCAAACCCATTTAGGATAAAATATTAGAAGAATCCTCGTAAACATGAAAAAAATGGTTCAAGGATTATTAAACTATGATGTAGTAGCCTGAAGCAACACTTTATAATTAGCACCAATCATGCTTGTAACAAAAAAGGATGGTTCCTACAAACTTTATATCGATTGTCGAGCATTAGATAAATTTACCATTAAAGATAAGTTTCTCATATCATTTTTCCTAAATTATTAGATGAGTTTCATGGTCCTAAAATATTTCTCCAAGCTTGTTCTGAAATCTAATTATTACCAAATAATAATACCAAAGAATTACATTCTTGAAACAAAATTTTGTACTCGTGAAGGCTCATACGAACTTTGTCCTATTTCTTTTGGATTATCCAATGGCCTAGCTACCTTCTAGGTAGCAATGAATAACCTATATTGTCCATATCTACAAAATTTTCTACTTGTGTTTGTTGGTGATATATTAGTTTATATTAAAAATTGGATTTTACACATCAAACATGGTAGAGACAATATTGAAACTATTAGAAGATGATATTTTTTATGCAAACAAATCAAAATGATGTTTTGGAAAGGAAGAAATAGAATTCTTGGGTCACATTATATCAACAAAAGGAGACAAAACATATCCAAATAAAATTGTTGCAATCACTAATTGGTCTATCTGGAAAACCATCATTTTATTATGTGGATTCCTAGGCCTTATAAATTATGATAGAAGATTTGTAAAAAACTATGTAGAGATTCCACTAACAACCTTATTTATGAAAGATACCTTTAGGTGGAATGATGTAGCATAAACATGTTTATAAAGGATGAAAACCTTAATGAATTCCACTCCTACCTTGGCTACCTTGGACTTCATGAAGGCATTTATTCTCAAATGTGATGCTTTAGGGTCAAGAATAGGAGTTGTGTTTAAGCAATAGAATCACCCCATTTCCTTCAAAATTCAAACATTAAACCAAAGAGAGCAAGCAAAGTCAACATATGAAAAATAAATGTTAGCAATCACCAATGGCTTGGGAAAATGGAAACAATACATTCTAGGATCCAATTTCTTGTTCAAAATTGACCACAAAAACTTGATATATTTCCTAAACCAATCATAGATTATCATTAGAGCAACAAAAGTGGGTCAACAAGATCTAAGTTTTTTTTAGTTTGAGATCCTCTACAAGAAGAATGAGGAAAATAAAATCTCAAATAACTTTGCAAGGAAAGAAAAGAGAGATGTTACACTATGTTCAATTTTAGTAGTCATTCTTGAATGGATCTCAAATGCTCAAGCAAGCTATGTAAAAAAATCAAAACCAAGAAGATAATAGGAAGTCGAAAGAAACGAAGAAAAATTATAAGATGTTCTTAGAAAAATGATATAATATTGTAGAAGGGAACAATATATTTACCCCTTCCAAATTCAAAATCCAAGTCTTGACAGAGAATCGTGATTCCCCAATTGCGAGTCACATTGGATATTTCAAAATATAATATAGAATTTGGTGATCCTTCTTCTAGAAAGGAATGAAGGTTGTAATCCAAAAATATGTGGTTGAAAGTGACACATGTCAGTGCCAGAAGTTTGAATCATTTTCACCTCCCTCCAATCGATTCATATTCCAAATTAGAAATGGATTGAAGTATCTATGGATTTTATCACAGGTCTCCCTATCTCAAACTGGAAGGATAACATATTCTCAATCATATAATTATTAACCAAATATGTTCACTTCATTGGAGTACCATAAAAATCATAAGGCATTGAAATTATTGATAGCTATGTGAAAAAAAATTATAGACTCCATGGGTTTCCCAAAGTCATTGTTAGTGATAGGGAACCCAAATTCACCAACAACTTCTACAAGGATTTTTTCCACCAGGTGGGAACCATATTAACCATGAGCACCTCATACCACCCCCAAACAAAAGGAAAAACCGAAGTGCTAAATAAATGCCTTGAAGGATATGTGAGGATCTTTGTGAATGATCATCAATTATAGTGGCATGAATGGTTACACCTCGCGGAATGATGGTAGAACACTACCTACCATACTTTAGAAAGATTGAATCACTTTGAATTTGTATATGGATATCGGCCATTGTCAATAAAGGAGTATGTTATTACCGATTTCAAATCCCCTACTATACAAAACTACCTAGCCACTTTTGATGAGACACTTCATATCCTAAAGAATCATCTTCAAAAAACAAGAATTGAGTCAAGCAACATGGCGATTTGAAGAGAGTTTACCATGAATTTTAAGTAGGAGATTGGGTGTTTGTTCAACTCCAACCATATAAGAAAAACTTGCTTAAAAACTACAAGATTTATAAGCTTTCACCCAAGTTATATGGTCTTTACCAAATTCAAAAGCTAATATGCCAAGTAGCTTATGCATTAGATATTCCAAACATGGGGAAGTTCCTTGATTTCTTTTGTATCTCGTGCTTAAAAAAATAACTAGGTACAACAAATCCTATATAAACAAATTTACCTCCCTTGGTGGAAGAAGGAAGAGTACTACTGGAACCATAAGGTTTCTTAAAAGTCAAAACCAATTCCTTTATCTTAAGAGAAGTCAATGAATACCTCATCAATTGAAAGAACCTACCAAAAGATGAAACCACCTACGAAAATGAAGAATTCAAATCAAGACACTCATCTTTACTGATATTTCAAGGAAGACACACTTCACGAATGATTAACTTGTAATATACCACAAATTAGAATCTAGGTTAAAATAGGTAACTAAGCATAATTAATAAATGATTGTAAATAGTTAACTCATTTTGAAGAGTGACTCTAATAATATATGTTAAATAAGTGAGTCATTCATTATTGTAACATGCTACAAATAATCAAACATATTTTTATACAACAATATATATTTATGTTTGTTTTCTTTCATGAACAACGATTTCTCCTAACTCCCTTAATAACATGAGACATAACATTTTGCATATATTCATAACTTTACTCTCCAAGAGCTCTTAACTTATGAAAACCACTATGTTTAAATATAGAAATGATATTTTGCAAAATATTTGTTACGATTTCCTTTATTTCTCCTATAGGTATTCTTGAACGTGATTCTTAGGAGACAATAATCATCAACATCATATCCACAAGGAATCTCATTATTAAACACTAAGAAAGATAAGTTTTAAATGTTGTATAAGACACTATTATATATGAAAATATATAATAGCAATAATATATATGAAGATATTACATCGAATGAAATGTTGAAATGTGAACATGATTTAGAATGTGTCAACAAGCAAACAAAAACACTTTTTAGAAAATTTAAAGGGCAAATAAAACATATTTTCTAGAAAATTTAAAGATAGCATATCAAGAAAAGGACCTCCACAATATATGGAATCTTGATTGGAATGCATGTGAAGATAAAGTTGAGAAGAGTGTCTTGATTGGAATATATGTGAAGATAGAGTTGGGAGAATTTAGAGAGCTGAATGTCTCTTAATTGGAATGCATGTGAAGATAAAGTTGAGTGAATTTAGAGAGTTGAGTGTCTTAATGTCCAATCTCCTCACAAAATGATTATTTTAGTGCCTAATTCAATGAAGCAAGACACTTTAACATTACATCAAAGCAAGGTAAGAGATGTGAAAGCAAGGAAAGAAAATAATGCAAAGAAAAGTAAAAGATACGTGGAAGCAAAAACATAAAGCAACGAATAAAAAAGTAATGTTTTATTTTTATTTTTATTTTTTAAAGATAAATGAACGTTTTATTTACAAATATAATATTCATTTGATTGTTTTAATGAAATTAGTTTTGTTACAAATATTTTAAATGTAATTAAAAAAATAATTAGTTTTTATAGATTTGTAGGAAATAAAATTAATATTTAAAAAAATTGAAAAAAAAAAATTTAACTAATTTAAAATATATTAAAAAGGGATAAATTGTTAAATAATATTTGAAAAATATTGTTTTAATATATGAAAGTTGATTATAGCTTTCATAAATCTTTTAAATTTATCAAATTATTTTACAAATCTTAAAATTATAAATATACACCTTAAAGGTGGTAGTTAAATTAAAAAGCTTAAAATAATATTAAACTTATTTCAATATTGTTATGAAATTATTTTATAAAATGTTTAAGTTTTAAAATTATTTCATAAATCTTATAAATGTAAGTGTAGGACTTAAAAGTAAATCACAATTCACAAAGCAATGTTGGTGATGTGAAAACACCAAGGTGGAAATGAGCCTTCTCAATGTGAACCCAAAGCTGCAATGTTGGTGTTGTCAAAGTACTTAGTTTGAAATGAATAAAGATGGGATGTCTGTCTCAATGATTAATATATTTTTGAAATATTAAAAAAATATCTTTATATTTTAGGTAATTATTGTTGTATTTGAATGTGTGGAATTTTAACATTTATAAAAAAAAAAATTGACATTTTTCATTTAATGTTTTGGTTCTTTCATTTATATGATTAGAGAATAATACAACATTTTTTCTTTATTTTTTTAATCAATTTTATTGTATTGTTAAAAACAAAACATCACATCTTTTTTAATTGAGGTTAAAGTTTTAAATATGATTTGAATTTTCTCTTTATTTTTTCTAATCAAGAAATTAAAGTTTCCAATAGGATATACATTTTATTTTTATTTTTTCTCAATAAATTATATTCCATCATTAAAAACAAATCATCACATCTTCTTAATTGAGATTAAAGTTTCAAATAGGAATTTGTCCATAACCTCTTTGGCCATTAGCATGATAATTATTACATAACCTCTTTAACCATTAGCATGATAATACAACATGTTTTGGTTCTTTCATTTATATGATCAAAGTATAATACAACAATTTTTCTTTACTTTTTTAATCAATTTTATTGTATTGTTAAAAACAAAACATCGCATCTTTATTAATTGAGATTAAAGTTTTAAATATGATTTGAATTTTCTCTTTATTTTTTCTAATCAAGAAATTAAAGTTTCCAATAAGATATACATTTTATTTTTATTTTTTCTCAATAAATTATATTCCATCATTAAAAACAAATCATCACATCTTCTTAATTGAGATTAAAGCTTCAAATAGGAATTTGTCCATAACCTCTTTGGCCATTAGCATGATAATTATTAAATCAAGTGCTTTTTTTTCAAAACTTGTATAATTTTATAATTATTAAACATGTTTTTTTATCTGCCCAACCCATTATGTGCAAGTAATATTTTAGAATTTATTTCCATATAAGTCAACGTGTAAATATATGTATATACTTATGTATGCATTTATTTTTAATAGGTGTCAAATTAAAAATATTTAAAGAATTTTTGTATAGGTATTAATTAAAGGATAAATTGAGTTGTAAATATGTTTATATGTGGTAAGTTGTGTGAACATGTAAATTTTTATTAAGTATTTATGGTCAAGGATCTATTGATAAATGTGAATAATATTTATGCTATTTTATAGTATGATTTGGATTTAAGGTGGATCAATGATATTAGATATAAACGCTTTAACTTATAAAGGAGTTGGTCATATTTATGGTTTATATTAAGATAGATAAAACAAAGATCAAGATGGTTGTGGTCATTAGTTAAAAACAATATAACTAAGTGAATGCAATATGAAAGTATATAAGGATTAAAAGTGAATGCAATATGAAAGTACATAAGGATTAACTTAGATATTGGTGTGTCGAACATGGCATACTAATTAAGAGTTTCATGTCACATATACAAATAGAGACATATAATCCTAGAGAGAACGAATTATACATTTTAATTTCTTGTACAATAGAATGATTTACAAAGAATAGCACAAATCAAAGAAATGTAACAAAATTCATTGAGCCTCTAATCTGAAGATAGTTGTGAAAGAGCTCAATCTTAGGTACTCATATAAAACATCGTTACTTAATACCCTATATTTATATTTTTACATATCAATTGTTTACATTTTTTTTCATGTGGTTCACGACATCGAATATCGATGCTCGCCACGTCCATGGAAAACCCCCCTGAAATTCGTGAGAGAACATAGGGAGGTCGAGTATTTTTAGAATATTAGGGGCTCAACAACAAGAGCATCTTATTCACCCATTTAAGGGCACAACATGTCACTCACAAGGAATTGAACCTGGGTGGGGAGGGTAACAATCATTCCTCCCAACCACTCAAGCTACATCTAATGGACATATCAATTGTTTACATATTTATACAAGTAAACATTTAAGGATTCTAGTAATAAGGCAATTTAAATAAAGTTTGCTTAAGCTAAAACAAAATCCATATCAATCCTGCTAATAGATGACTTTTTCTAAGTTGATCATCGAAGTTGGAACTAAACTGGTCAAATTTGATCATCTTGATTAATAGGCATGTTGAGGGTCTCAACAATAAGATTGTATGACTAGAATGGACAATCTAGAATTCATGAAGTGAGTTTGGATGAATGTTGATCTATTGAAGGCTCCATGTGGAAGAAATATAGATGATTATTGAATGGCACAATGAAGATTATGCTTGGTTCATAGTTTCACTATATGTAGTTAGCGGCAAGGGATTTTTGTAAATGGTTTTGTGATGGAACTTTTTTTGTGCACACTCTCTGTTGTTGTGTGTAATTTGTGACAAGGGTGTACAAAATACACTAAATTAACGATTGCGTGTTAAGCACAGACAATAATGGGTTTTAGAGATAGAAAAACTAAACCCTAAACTAACTTTACCATTCACAAAGCCTAACTTATTAATGAAAAAAAAACATAAGAAAGAAAACATTGCATTAAACATGAATGAGAAGTTTAAAAAGAATGTAAAGAATGCCCCATTACCAATGAATAGGCCAAGAAGACACCTATGAAGTGATAAAAGATGACCAAATCAAGGATAATAATATCAAATAGGATTTAAGATGGCCCACATATCGCTAACTTCCTATTTTGAAAAATGTGGCCCAGAAATAATCAAAATTGGCCTTTGTTGGAACAGTGTAGCTTTTGGGGTATTATATGTGTTTTCTGAGCACACTTATTAGGGGTAATATCTGCGCTGACACTTTTTTGTCAATTTCGGAGTTTGACGATGTTGTATCCGGTGACTTAGAGGTAATATGATGGTGGAAAGGGGCTGAAAATTCCATTTATGCATACCAATAGTGACATATTTCAATAAGACCACAAAAAATGTCGCAAGTGAGCAGTTTTAAGGTGATAACATATTACCCCATGGTGTGTGAGGTTAGGAGAAAATCATATGACCGAAATACATCACAATTTATTCATTCAAGTACAAAAAGGTGCAAGGAGGGAGAGGAGTGTCCAAGGAAGGAGGATCACCTACAAAAGGGAAAAGGAAGACCATATGTCAACAACAAGTCAAAAAGGTGATAGGTGTACAATATCTCAATAGGGACAAGGTAGGCATAGGCATTCTCGTCAAGATATCTCATAACAATGTTACAAAGATGGACCATGGCATAAATGGAATAGGTCAATGAGACAAAATGGGGTCTCAATACAATACAAAATATGGTCCCTGGAAACAAGTGATCATCAATTACATATAGCTCTAATGTGTGAGCAGAAACAAGGTTGGTTATGCACAAAATATATTACGTTTATCCTTTGTTGAATATTACAAGGGTCTCACTCTCCTCCAAAATTATAGGTTTTTTACAATATACCTTCTCTGAAGATTTTGGTGCGCAAGCCCTTCAAATTCATGTGTAGTGCCCCGGGTATTAAATTGTGGATTTGTACGATCAAAAATCCTAATGGAACAATGAATCAATGGTGTGTAATTAAAAGATAAAACATTGTAAACAAATATTTGTAAATGTTCATATGATTTATTTCATTAGTTATTACATAAATTATTTTATATATAGATTCATTATATTTTTTTAACAAGAAGGGTACATTAGTATTAGAAAATTGTTGCAAGGCAGTGACTAGCATGATTATATATATATATATATATATATATATATGAATTTTGAGATGTGTCAAAAAATTGAAATCATGTTGGTTTCAAGTTTATTCTTGTTTCTCTTCATTAGACATGGAATTCTCATACATATTGAGCATTTCCACATCCTCTTGGTATTATTGAATTGTATCTTCTTCCTTAACTTCTATACACCCAATAGATAACCTAGAACTTTAAGGCGATATGGAATTGATTCTTAAAAACCAACAACCAAATGTCAGAGAGCTAGCTTGAAGTTCCTCAAAATTTGTCACTTCTCACCATGTAGAGTCTCCATTATAATGTAGCTTTATAATCCTTGGTATCTTCACGTGAGTGCACTCTACCAGTTAATGAAAATATTGAATTTTGTTAGCATTATTGATTGTGTTGTCATTGATGGAAACATGAGTCAAACATGTACAATAAATAGAGAAAAAGGAAGATCACCTTGGGGATGAGGTATATCACCTTGGGGTAGAAGCAATTTGTGATCACTGTTGATCAAAATAGGATCAACAATGATCCTATGTTCCTAAATCTCAAGAGAGGCAACATGCATAGAATCCATATACATAAGGAGTAACGAAGCACAAGGAATTAAGAGCTCATGATGGTTAATGACTAAAGATCAGTGCATAAAAGAATGCACAAACATTAATCAAAGATCAGAAGAGATGGATCATTTGAAGTGACACAAGAGACAAAGTTCTGCGAGTGAATAAATCCTTTTTTAAAGGATCGAGTTATAGGAGTCGTTCATTCTTAGTTTGGGACAATCCGGGATCGTTAGATCAAGGTGAAGTCAGAGACTGGGAAGGATTAAATCTCAACCGTCAAATTTGGAGCAATAGCATTATGGATAGTTGGATCAAGCCATAATCATAGATCGAGAGAGATTAAATAAGTGTCATCAAATTTTGTGGAGGAAATTCAAGTGAGATATCAACTGTTAGATCAGTTTGGGATCTATCATGTTCGTTAGATAGAACCAAGTGGAAGGATAGGATAAGCATACCCCATAAGATACAAAATATTAAAACCCTCAAAGTCTCGAAGTAAATAAGGGCCATCAGATCTAGGAAATGCATAGTGACCGTTGGATGAGAATAGGCGGGCCCAATATTAGTCAACTCCGATGCTGACCACTTCGGTGAAAAGTGTTGATTAAGGTTGGTTTTCATTGATGTCAACCCTTGAAGAAAGATCGGTAGCCCAAAGGTTTGGGTAATGGACCCAAGGTTGTTTCATGTATAATGGTATGAATGTTTAATATATTTTAGGTAATAATATTTTGCATATGGATAGTACATTTCATTCCATTCTAGTGGTATGTGGGCGATCACACATAACTCCTCTGATTTAAGAGTTATGGCCATGAAAGTTGGAGCACCAGGTTTGTTAATGGACCCAAGTTTGTTTGATGGATAATGGTATGAGTTTGATATATTTGTGATATGCAACCTAGATGGATAGTACATGTCATTCATTTTATGGTGGTATGTAGATGTCACATAAATCCTCACGGTATTGAGGACAATGTCTGTGGGCGACCCCTCATATGTCATCTAGAAGCCCTAAAAAGGTCAAGTAGTCAAAGTGGTTTAAGAGATTTTAGAAAGGTAAATAATAAAGGAGTGGAAGTGATGAGGTAATACTAATTCAAAGTTAATACAAAATAAATTATTTAAATAATACAAGTTTAATGGAGAAATTAGAAGTGGGTTAACCTAAAATGAGGAAAGTGGGCAAGGTGATGACAAATGCTTCTAAGGAAGCTACTTGGGAAGTATAAATAAGAAGCAGGCTCTCTCATTTACATCACACTTGATAGTATTAGTCTCTATATGTAAATGAGGTAACCAAAGGATATTTAAGACTAATTCGGAGGGAAGGTGAAGAAAGAAGGATGGAATTCAAGGAGGGATAAATTCTATTGATGATGCTTCTAAGGTATGTTATTTTCTGAGGTCATCTCACCATTTTTAGCAATAATTTTTTTTCTAAAGCTGATTTATGCAGTGAAATTGATAGAAAATTTAGAAACATATCCAAGTATCTATGGTAAAAGAATTCATCTTGTGGGTGGTTTATTTTTGGAGTTACACTCTATAGGTATGGAAAATAGGGTTTGTGGCTAGATCACACACGAAACTAGTCTAAAACATGTGTTTGAGGTAAAAACACCGCAACACAAATCATAGAGATCAAAATTAAGTAATACACCAAATGTGTTTTGTTATATTAGGAGTCTATAGTATTATTATTTGTAACATTTTAGGACCACATTCAACTAATATTCCATGGAGCCTTTGTTGAGTGAAAAATGTGTGCATAAATTCTCAACGATTTAACGTCAACCAGGAGCTCATAATCTTAGAGCCACAACACAATATGTGCGAGGATTGAAGTTGTCTATTCTAAAACTACTAAAGCAAAGAACATAAAATGAACATGGATGTACCAAATGACAAATTTTACCTGCCATAATACAACTTTTGTAGGTGTGCGGCATGGGTGCATGGGGGCCCTTATATCCTTCAGTAAGTACACCATATTCTTAACACAAGATAGAGATCAAGATGGAAGCATGTCTTGTATTCAAAGAATATGATTACATCAATTCTAAAACATGAGCATTTCGAGAACTTCACTTATCTCTCTGTCTATCTCTATCTTTCCTCCTCTCCATATCTATGTGTCATATCTTTTTGAGGAAGTCTCCTGTATATAAGAGCATAAGAAGCTACCCATTAATGGAGATCCACTATTCTCTCCCTAGATCCATAAAATCTCATATAGTTACAACCAAATGGCAGGTGATGAGACACATATCCTCTTCCCGAACTTTATCAAATCTCCTTCCACATCCTCTTTGAGCTTTATCCAAATCTCCTTCCATTTCTTGAAGGGAATTCGAATTTGATTATTGGAGGCCACATAAGAGTGTCTTGATCTTCCAAATCTACCTACACATGTCAACAAACTCATTCTAATGGTTAGGTATAAGTATAAGCATGTTATTTTCTAAAGTTTAACCACACAAATTCACTTAAAAATGTTAAAAATTGATAAACTTTGGAAAAGCATAGTTTAACTTAATAATGAAATTAAATGTCTTAATGATGTGGAGGGTGATATGAGAGGTGAATTGGAAGTAATTGTGAAGGTTTTAATGAATTAATGGAGTGAAAATAAGGATATTTGAGACTCTCAACATACTTTAACTGAAGATATTGTGTCCTGTACAATCTATTATTACACCTGATACTTTCGAGCTTTTAGAGCTGGCTTCACATGATATCATTCACTTAACTTTTGCAAAGTGTTTTTTGATGAACTACAACTTGGTTGGTTCTTGTGTTTCAACCATATTTTGTTTTTTGCATTCAACTTGTCTATGATCTTTACTCATGTATTTTACTGATACCGGTATTTTTGTTGGGCCATGTGGTTGGATTTCTTGTGTTAACCATGGTTATGTAACATCTAATTAACTTTAGATAACGATAGAAGCCATTTATATGCTCATGGTGATGTAATAGTATTTTGAGACATGTGAGTTTAGAATGAATATGGAAAAACAGTGATAAAGTATGTATGAGTATGTCTCCCCAAGCTGATGGTTTTAGGTTATTGTAAGATGAGGAAAGGAAGTGAAGTTTTTCTAAAAATTATCATTCTAACTTTTTTCAAGGAATTAAATGGTTAAAGTTAGAAAATATCATACCTTAACTACCCTTTCAAAATGGATGAGAGTTGTGCCGCATTAATGCATGCAAAGAATGCGATTCATAATCTTCTACTTGAGAGTTTGAAAATGGTGGATGGGAGGTCAAAAGTGAATCTTTATTGTTGTTGCATCTACTGCTAAATATGTTGTTGGATCTTCTACTGAATGTTCAAAATCTGTTGCTTTGGATCTTCTGTGAGCTAGCTTCTTCTTGAATCATTTAATGTATATAAGGCTTGGAAGGTAGCCTACAAAATATAGAAGTTCATACATTATTTATTGACTTGTCTGATCGCGTGTGAGAAAGCTTGATGAAAGAAAGATGTTGCATCTGCTACTATGAAATATGGGTCTTCAAGTCTTCAACGATAGATGGCACAAATCTTACTATGTGATTAAGTAAGATTTGATTATTAGAACATAGCAAAGTTGTTGACTTGGCCATTAATGGATGCCACTAGTCAACACGATAGCTCCCACCATTGATTTCAATGGGAGTCAAGATGCCTGACACATATTTGTAGGTATGAATAAGTTTGTTGTTGTCGAGTCACCTACAAGATCCAGCGAACAAGGGATATTAAATGAACTCCCATTGTTCATTGGCAAGAGTACTTGCCATTAAGGGATACAAGCCTCTAGGTGTTTTTACAGATAATAATTAGACTCAAGGAATTTGACTCAATGGTGTATGGAAACAAGGTTTTATTGTAGGTGTGGAAGAATATGTGGAGGACCAAAACTTGAGAAAGTGTAGAAAAAAAAGTAAAATGACAATGAATAATAAAGAGTGGGTGAAAGCTTGGAGATGAGCCTTGTTGGTTTTATTGGTGAGTTAGGATTGTATGAAGTGAATTGTAATGGGAAATGGATAATGACTCTTTTTGGAATTATGGCATGCAATCTTTCAAATATAACAATGGAATGTAGAGCGCTCTCTCAATGGAAAGCAAACTTTCAAACATAGCAAATCTTCTCATGAAGTCTGTTAGAAATAGTTGAGTTTGACTAGTCTTTTGACCAGCCACTTGGAGATGTTGGATAGGTCTTTCACCATGCTTTTACATTTAAGAACAAAATCAACTCTTCCAATTTTGCTAATCTGTCATGCAACATGTCAAGCGATTAAACTATTACAGGAAGTTGCAAGAATTGATAATTTTCTGGAAATTGTGTTTATGATCATGGATTGGTTCTTTTTAGTTTCTCATGAAATTTGTCCTGGAAGACCAATTGTCTCGCTGAAATATGATACCCTTATTGATGTGATTAACCTATAACTCTCCGAAAAAACTTGGCGAGAAAAGAACATAAATGTTAATAAGAAGAAATGGCCAATTTGTAGGTGATTCGCAAAATAGATGCCAAAATGAAGCAGGGTTAAGAAAGATCAAAATTATTAGATTGACTCAATCATAGATATTAATATCAATACGTGAAGAAAATAAGCATGAAAAGTAAAATTACCTCCTGTTTTTGTTAGATCACACATGTGCACACCAACTGACGATAGATATGGTGCACTACTCTATCATCAGCTTCAACATGATCCACCCAAGTCACCTTGGAATAGCTATTGGGAATATCTTGAATGAGACAACCAAATGATCGCCTTCGACATCTTATCACCGAAGAAGAATTCCCTCATAAACTGTCCAGAGAGACACCAACAGCGGCCCATATTGAGTATGAATACTGCTTACAATATTTCACGAAGTAGATCTCCCTTTTGTTGTCGGATACGATAATATGAAATTGCCATCTCTAAGCAAGTTAATCATTGATGAAAGAGTAGATAGCAACACGAGCAATAGCCATGCTTGTTCCAATTATTACCAAACAGAATAATTGAGAAACCAATAATGGACACCCGCTTCAAGACATTGCCAACAGCGTGGTAGAGTTGTGCAACCCGCTCCAAGGTATTGGTGGTACAGTTACTCTGAGATAATAGAGCATTCCAACCACGAAAGAGTCGAGAAAGAATTTGACCGGCTGAGACTTTTAGCACTCGTATCCGCGCCAAAATTAAATGCATCGGGGTTGAGATATGGTAATAGGAAAGCGGGAAAGAACAAGCATAATATGGTGAAATGGTAAGCATCTGATTTGTATGCGTCATGCGAGGAGTGTAGCTTTCGTCGAGTATACTTGTTTAATATTTGAAATCATTACCCGGTGACTAAATTGTTGAAAGATAGCTCGATGGTGACTGCAAATATATTTGGTGAAGATAACCATAGAGTGAAAGGGATTCATTGTCCAAGAACAAACGGAGAGGAAAAAGCGTTGAAGAAAGGATCCAGAGTTTTAATAGTGTCCCAGCAATGGAACTGACATGCAACGGGACGGTTTCAAACTCAATTTCTTTAAAACTCAACTTCGTGAAGGGCAGAAACCCCATACAAATTAGCAATGAAGACCGCCAGTCGATGGAATGTCCGGGATTTGGTTGCACCACCCAAAGAATGTCCAACAAATCGCAATGCATACCCATGATACTCGCCACCAGACCCCAATATGGAAGAAAGGAAACTGGATTTAATAACACATCCCAATGCTATGAATGCATGTCACGCGAATATTTTGGTGAAAGGCATCCTTTCCGGTGAACCCGCGTGCTATTCTGGTAAAGAAACGAGGAGCACGGCTTACGTACCGTGACATTTCAACACCTACGAGGTGGGCGAAAGTGAACTCATCGACCGATCTCTTCTTCGCCGCATGGTTGAATCGGAACCACCACCATAATACTCGAGATTTGAGGTTTGATTTTCTATCGATGATAACATCGTCTGGGCGTCTCCCCATGATACAGCGTAGAATAAGCTGAGCTTGCGGATGTGCTTGAATCACGGTAATCATTTCGACCGGTGAGAAAAGGCAAAGGGTTGGGTGTATTGTCCTGATCAGGGTTTTTCAGATGGTTCCCATGGATCAGCTTGAATCTATCGCCAATATTTATCACAATCTCCGCCCGAAACCTGAAGTCTGTTGAGCGATTGGGGTAGACAAATAGGTGCAATCGGTATCCGATAGCGCCGTAACTACAATGATAGATGAAAAGCCACCAGCGCGAGTAGCGACCTGTAAAGCTTCTCTTGATGATCGTCTAGCGCTGCTGGCAACTCTAACATTTAATGCATAGAAACCCACACGCTGCCAACATAGCCTACAATACCGAACACAAGGCTTGAAATATATTACGGGCGACAAAATGCTAAAGTTGACCTTTTAAGGTTTGAGGATACTTCACGAGTGGTATTTCAAAGAGGAATCCGTCAATTCGCAATTATGAGTTTATAACCAGTTTTCGAGATTGAGCGGCATATGGTATGGGAGAATCAGTAGGAATGAATCCTCCGAGGCAATAGTACACCACACGAGGTCTCTTTGTGTTTTGTTTTTAGGCAGCTCCTACGTCACTGGTGAAGAAGGAGGCCGTGGGCGTCAGGCGCAGCGAGTTTATGTGCAGTCCGGTGCCTCTTGTGTCAACCTGACCTCCCTCGAAGTTGACTGTCTGCTTACACCGTCCATCGCGGCCTGACTTATAATAGAGCGTCGGGTGGTTTTGGCGAAAACGTTGTTTTATGGAACTGCTGATGTTGGTTGGACGTTGCAATAGATGCGTCGCGGTTTGTAACTACTCTCAAGATGCTTATGGCGCTATGTAGTGCGATTATATCTCTTTGGCTTTGGTAATGCAAATCAGCGTTGGGAATGTAATAAACATCTAGAGATTGGCCATGAGGAAAAGAAGCGCCAGAAACGCTTGGCGAGAGCTCATTGGCGATCGTAAATATGTCGTTGATTAAAAAATGATATAATGAGAATCTTGGATTCTCATGAGATCTTGAAAATTCATATGGTGAGTGAGAGGTCGAACACAAGGATTGGAAGAGGGAACTTTTTTTTTAATTGCAAGATCGATCCTAAAAATACAAATGAGGAGCCTCCTATTCATTACTTCATTATGGCTTTCCCTTCATCATTTCGAATCAATAAAGTCTTTGAAGAACCCTGGCTTAGCCCAAAAATCTTTATTCAACCCTAGTCTTTGAAGAAGCCTGGCTTAGCCCAAAAATCTTTATTCAATCCTATGGTGGTTGGGGGCTTGTATGCGATCAGATAAGAAATTTGCAAGCAATATCTTATAATTGATAGAATGCGAGGATCAATTTCCAATGAGAATTTTTATCCCAAATAAGGCGTAAGTAGGAAGAGAGAATACTAATCTCTTGTTTTGTTTATTTATGCGGGTTAGCGTGGATGGATAGACACAATTAAAATCGCAACAAAACTTGGCATTGTCTATACTATGCCACTTAATTTATTCATGATGATTTTTTGAAAATAAGACTAAAAGCGACTAACACTTCTAATGATAGAGCTCGTTTTAGTGTCCTAATTTATTCTATCTAACTTGTTTGAAAGATCTTTTTATTTCCTAAGTAAAAGAATGTCTCTTCCGGTGAAGCCATCTCTGGTTAAAATTTAAAAATGGCATCAGATTTAAAATTCTTTTGATTATTTCGGCGATGTGAGTAACTTTATGTATTCTTAGGTTAGGCGCCAAGGTTCTTTTGAAACGGTGTTCATTGTTCTTGCTCTCAAAATTTTGTTGTTCAACATTGTCCGAATTCCTCATCCGTGGAGTGGATGTGAAGTGAAAATGGGGGTTTTAAAAGCGAATTTGACTTAAACTAAGCTAATTTTTGAAATAAAACACTCAAAGCGAATACTTTATGAAGATTTCTTTCACGAGGTTTCACAAGTTAGTCCATGAAATAAAAGAACTCTTAAATTAATCTAAGTGTTGTATATGTAAAAAATGCTAAAACTTCATTCGAAGTTACATTCATAGATTCCTTATCACATATCAAAATTAATCTAAGTGTTGTATATGTAAGAAATGCTAAAACTCCATTTGAAGTTACATTCATAGATTCCTATCACATATCAACAACTTCTCTTCATACAATCAAAACAGAAAGCATTCAAACTAGTCTGGGGTATTCAAACTAGTTTAGATAACGAAAACCGAGACTAATGCATTTAGAATTTAGCAAAAGTTTTCTTTACATCTCTCACAACCAACTAGTTCTAAAAAACTTCATATAACAACCAAATAGCAATGGTGATACCTTGTTGTTGAAAGCAAAGATTCATATTGAATTCTCTCATTCAAGAAATTATTCACAATATGAAAATCAATTTTCTAACAATTAGATATGAAAAAAATAAACCTATCTAACTAAACTTCAATCCTAACTTGTGCCTCACCGGCAGCAGTTGCCAAAATGTTGGTGAAAAATGTGTGTATAAATTCCTCAGCGATTTAATGTCAACGAGAATGGCTTAGAGGCACAACACAATATGTTTGAGGATTTGAAGTTGTCTATTCCAAACTACTAAAGCAAAGAACATAAAAATAACATGGATATACAAATGACAAATTTACCTACTATATACAACACATAGGTGTCTTGGCATGTCGATTAAATGGGGCCCTCCATCCTTACGACAGAATTACACCATAATCTTAACCGCGAGAAATAGAGATCAAAATGGAAGCATGTCTTGTATTCAAAGAATATGATTACATCAATTCAAAGCATGAGCATTTCCCAAACTTCACACACATATCTCTATATCTCCTTCTATCTCTATCTTTCCTCCATATCCATATCTATATGTCATATATTTTCCTTCTTTTGAAAGGAGAAGTCTCTCCTATTTATATAAGAGCATAAAAAACTACCCCATTATTAATGGAGATCCATATTTCTCTCCTAGATCATAAAAGAAATCTCATATAGTTACAACCAAATGGCTTGATATTGAGACACATATCTCTTGGCCTTTCCCAAAATCTCCTTCCATATCACTCTTTGGCCTTTTATCCAAATCTCCTTCCATTTCTTGAAGGGAATTCGAATTTGATTATTGGAGGCCATATAAGAGTGTCTTGGAAGCTTCAAATCACCTACACATGTCAACAATTCTAATGGTTTAGGTATAAATTATAGCAGCATATTATTATTTCTAAAGTTTAACCATTACTTAAAAATGTTAGAATTGATAAACTTTGGAAAACATGAATTTCAACAATAATGAGGTAAATGTAATGATGTGGGAGGTGATATGAAGGTGAAATGGAAGTAATTGTGAAGGTTTTGGTGAATTAATGGAGTGAAAATAAAGACCATTTGAGACTCAGCAGGGCGCTCTACAAAGATTAGAAGCTCTCTAGAATAGAATTCGAGAGTCGAATATGCCTTTTTTTCTATAACTCTTTTTCAGAGAGGTTAGTGAAGAGTGACACACAGTGCATAAAACAAAGTGAATAACATTTATTATTTATTTTCATATCTTTGTTATTAGGGTACATAGTTATGATTATTTCAAGTTAGGGTTGTTGACTAATCCCAAACTAGTCATGGACTAAAGAAAAGTTTGATGAAATGTTGAATCTCTTGTTGGGAAAGTTAAGGAAGGTTTGCGGTATGTGATCATATACATCAGGTCTATTACGAGGTTACAAATCATATTTGGATGATATATTGATATGAGGGATTTTAGTTGCAAGGTACATATCAGGTGCATGGTTGAGACAAGTAATTGATGGTTGGCACATACATGGGGTATAGTTGATGATGTTGGTACATATTGATGAGTAAGTATTGATGAGTAGTTGACAAATGACTATGCAGGTACATGGTTGGATGCAATTGTTTATATAGATACGGGTTGGTGCATAGTTGATGCACTTGTTTATGGTACAAGTTGCTAGGGTTGAAGTCTGAGGTTGATGCATGGTTGATGTGTGGTTGAGTTTATTAGTATAGGTTTACATGGTATATCTCATAGTGATAGTGTGACGATGGTTCCATCATTCTAATTCTACGCCAGGGAGGTTGGTTGGATGGGTCAGGAGGCGGTGGTTGTATCCACCTTCTGAACATAACGAGGAAGAGAACATTGAGGTTTAGCCTTTTGGTTAAGGTACATGTTGGGTACATGGTTGAGACAAGTAATTGATGAGTTGGCACATACATGAGGTGTATAGTTGATGATGTTGGTACATATTGATGAGTCGTATTTGATGAGTAGTTGACAAATGATTGGTACATACTTGGTACATGGTTGGATGCAATTGTTTATGGTACAGGTTGGTGCATGGTTGATGCACTTGTTTATGGTACAAGTTGCTTACAGGTTGAGGTACAGGTTGATGCATGGTTGATGTGTGGTTCAGGTTTATTAGTATAGGTTTACATCGGTATATCTCATAGTGATAGTGTGACAGTGGTTCCATCATTCTAATTCTACTTCAGGGTGGTTGGATGGGTCAAGGACAGGTGGTTGTATCCACCTTCTAGTTGTAGCCAGAGAACATTGAGGGTTGTAGCCTCCTTCTGGTTGTATCCAAAGAATAGGAGAGTTGGAGCTTCCCTCAGGTTGTAGCCTGAGAAACAAGGGGGTTGGAGCCTCCTTCCAGTTGCAATTGGAAAACAAAGGAAGTTGGTGCTTCCAATG